>CABEEJ010000006.1:317394-457928 GCA_901482245.1 Timema douglasi | reverse complement strand
GGACTTACGCTGGACACCAAACTGACCTGGAGACTACACTGCCACGAGAGACTAAACAAAGCGAGGCAAAGGCTGGGAATCCTAGGCCCACTGCTCAACAGGCGTAGCGCCCTGTCTACAAGGAACGGTCTGACGCTGTACAAGCAGCTGCTCAGACCGATCCTCGACTATGCGTGTCCCGCTTGGGGCCACCTGGCGGACACGTATATGAGGAGGATGCAGGTATTCCAGAGTGTGTGTCTGAGGATCATTGTGGGCGCACCTTGGTATGTCCGGAATGAAACTCTACACCGCGACCTGGACATGCCTACCATCAAGGACCACTTCCGGGGTCTGGCGCAGTCCTTCTACGCTAGACTTCCCGGTGCCACCAATCCTCTTATCCAGGGGCTTGGGAACTACGTCATTGACCCCGGTGGATGCCATCGACGTCCCAAAGCCCTGCTCGGATAAGCGAGATGTGATAACAGTGGTTTGGGAGGCTCTCACCAGCCCTCCATAGAGTAGTGTCTCCGCACGTAACTCTTAAAACCTTTATTCGGTTTTTATTAAATTTCACACACCCCAATGTTAATATTTAATATCGGATTCTTTAATTTTTAGAACTTCGCGAACGTGACAACCCGCCTTTAAACTTTTGCGAACCACACGGTGTGACCAATTGGTCGGTACGTGTTGGAACTTGCTCTCGTGCTCCCCTTCAGGGTGCATCAGAGCATGCTATTGTATGCTATGCTATATGGTGGGCATGAGAAAGGTTCAATTATGAAGACGTGTGCCCACCTCTACGTCTGGGAGAATGTATAAACCAACCTCAGTACACATAGCCGTGATTACAAATCCGATATCCCCATCATCTAAAGTCCAGTATATTGCTAGAGTGACGCCTTAGATACAAATGTCCGAAGTTTGATTCTTTATTTCAGACTATTACATGTATAGTTCAATCAAATATTTTGTGATTTTTTCTGTCTGAAATTTTGCTCCGTGGAGCACAGTTTGAAAAATACTGCTTTAAACAATTCATTCAGTGGTGTGGTTAGCTATTCTTTTTTGTAAAATATTTTAAAAGGTAGTTCAACAAGTGTGAATTATGAAACATTTAGCATTTTTATACTTTAGGAAATATATTTTATTCATTTTAAAATAATGTTTACATATCCATCGATTTTTTATTACATTTAGTAAGCACAGGATCCTCCAACAAGACCCCTATGGCTTAATTAATTTTTATTGTATTAAGGACCATTATTCTGAGCCAGAGGTGTCTAAAATGTAACCAAATATAGTGCCACTGAACATTTTTGGTGTCTTAAGAGTTAGGTAATAGAAAAAGTTTGACCCTTGAAAGTTGTAGATTTTTCTGGGTTGACTTAATATAAACCAACTGTTTTAAAATGGACCCATTTATTTTATAATGATATTAAACGTGCATGTTTATAACAACTGATTATATCAGCAAAGTATTTAAAAATGTACTTGATTATATTAAGAAATGTGATGCTAGAGAAGACTTGATAATGTCAGATGGACAGACAGGTCAACAAATGAAGAAAACCTAAGAAGAGTGTGTAAGAAGATAACCATTTTGGATCTGATTCTTCGGTACAAAGCAAACTGGATCGGACACATACTTACGACAAACTGTCTTTTGCATGACGTCATAGAAGGAAATATTGATGGAAAGAGGAGCTTAGGGAAAAGTAGGATTAAAATATTGGATGACTTGAAGGAAAGAAGAAAATTCTGGGAGCTGAAGGAGGCAGAGAACAGGGCGCATTGGTGGTCTAAGTGTACTGACAGAAGGAATGGACCTGTCGTAAGAAAGAACACCTAATAATAAGCCTAATGATAATAAACACACACCCAGCCCCCTGGTTGCTAATTCATCACTGTGAAAGGTGAGAACCTTTGGGCCGAAGGACAATAAATACACTTCGGTATATATTGTAGGCATATTTTCATTTCAAATTTGGTCAATATCCACCATAGATTTAAAACTATATCAGACAGTCACACACAAGTGGACACGGCTCATAACTCACAAACATACACAAAATTTGATACTTAAACGTTTATATTTTACCTAACAAGGACATCAGTTTTGAGACCACCAATTTGACATCTTAGCTAAGCATCCATCTTGTGATAAAAGAGCAAAGCGATGAATGCTGGGTATCTTGGTGGTAGAGCATTGGCGCGCTAAGTCAAATTTCTTGAGTAGTGTCATTTTTCAACTATATTTAATATCAATTTTATATGAATAAGTATAAATAAACTTGTCGATAGGTATTACTTAATAATAATAGTTAGTGTGACAAGGAGTATGTATTACTTGACCTTGCCTGAGCAGGTGTGCGAGAGTTAATTATCAATTCCCTAAATTAATAGTACCAAGTCTTGTTTGATTGCTTATCAACTGTATATAACATAACCTTCACGTAACCCACTTCTCACTTCAAGGTCAGTCAATCACTCAACGTCTCACCATACTCATGCTAAGCAAGAAAATAAAATATCAGCTACGAAATATTTGTTTTAATTTAAACCTGCTTTTTAATTATTAATTCTCATGCTTTCCGTCGTACTATTCGTCGATGATATCCTCACTATATACGCTAATAAGTTTTGGACGAATAGGATGGATTTTAGAAATGTACCCAAATTTGAGTGGAGTTAGAGTGAACAACTTTTTTGTATCACCTCATTACACCCGTCTAGCCTGGTCGGATTTACGGAGGGTAGTTTTCCCTTATTATGTTTCTACTCTCCCTCCACGCAAATACAGGTACACTTATATAAATTCAACTTTACCCATCCCTAACACATTGATGTATTAGTACATATGCGTACAACCCAAACGGGTAGTAAAAAATTGTGGTAAATTAATAAAGCAATATGCACAAACAAAGAAAAGTAATATTGAAAATATCACTATGCCACTAAAGTAACATTTTAATATTATAAATTATTGTATATAAAAGTACGTGCTAGGAGATGATTCAAACAAATAATTGCTTTATCCCTAAAATTATTTTTTTTAATATTGTTACCCATTCACGTAATTTTATTTTCATTTGAAGGGTATTTATATACAAACCATCATAGGCGGACGTACAGGGTTCAAGTACCATCTAATGTCTAAATAAAGTGTATTTGCCTTTTATTTTAATCATATATTTATGCTATTTGAGTATTTAATACAGATTGTAAGTATAAATTATGCGTTAAACGGCGAATTGAATAAAAGAATATGCGAATAATCTAGAAATGAATGTGTACAAAGCCAGAGTTCTTTCGGAGCATCTAAAAAAACCAAACTAATAGATACCAAGCGCCTCGACTCAATAATGCTTTATTAAATTGAACAATAATTATTGTCGTCTTCAGTTAGTTACAATAATGTTATTGAGAAATGCAAGTCCTTAACAACTTATTAGTGAGGGTCGTTTCATTCTCTAGGACAAGAAGATGAATAAACCTTCATCTGCTTATGTTAATTTCGATTAGCTCATTATGTATCTCATTTTTTTTTAATTTACTTACGTATAGGAAACTCAAATCCTTAAGCCCCCAAATCCATCGAGTCCTTGAATTTATCCGAGATTCGAGGATTCGAGAAAATATCAGATTCTAGGTTCAAAATATATATATATATATATATTGTTATTTATTTTAAAGCTCTAATACTTCTTGATTGCCGTTTATCCCCAACATAATTATAGGATAAAATTAACAACCAGACCCCAGACAATTAATTTAACACTTAACTGTGTGGATGTAACTAAAGCAAAAAAAAGCTCAATTTTAGTAGGCCTAACTGATTTATATTACCTCTTATTTCATTATAATTCTATTTTCATCTGTATTCGAATTTGAGAATCAGATTCGTAAAACACTGGGTTAGATACACCTCTATTTTTTATTGATAATGTTCTTTGTATAATTACTTATTATTATTATTATTTTTATTATTATTATTATTATCACCACGTCTTACTCTCCGTTTGGGTTGTACGCATTAATGTGTAGTGGTAGGGTGATTGTGAGATGAACTGGAGGACCTACAGCTTAACGTGAGATCCAAACCACGGTAGAGGCCTGGCATTCCCCACATTCACAATATAATTACTTAGACTATGTATGCGTCTAATTACACGTCGGGGTTATATGGATTTAACTACACCAAATGAACAGGAATGGAGTAGGTTGAATTTAAAGGAAATGTACCAGAGTTTGCGTGGAGATAGAGTGGATTAATGTTTAGGGAAAAAACAACCATAATACACCCGGCCAGGTTCCTAGCCTTGATCTCCCAATCACCGACAAACCAGACCAAATGAGTCTTACATTTAATCCGTTTGCCCATCGATGAGTGTGTTTGTATAATATAACATTTAAATTAAATTGTAGAAAAGTAATAACAATAATATTAATCATGTGTTTTCTGTCCGTTTGCCCATCGATGAGTGTGTTTGTATATTATAATATTTAAATTAAATTGTAGAAAAGTAACAACAATAATATTAACTATGTGTTCTCTGTCCGGTTGCCCACCGATGAGTGTGTTTGTATATTATTATTATTATTATTATTATTATTATTATTATTATTATTTAGCACCGCGTCTTACTACCCGTTCGGGTTATACGCTTTAATTACTAATTACGCTAATGGATTAGGAATTGGGAAGGTTGAATTAGAGGAAGTGAAACCGCATTTGCATTGCGGGAGAGTGGAAAACCATTTAGGAAAACCACCCCAGTTCACCCGACCGAGACTCGAACCTTGATCTCCCCGTCCTCAGCAATCGGGCTCAACACGACTAGCGCGTTAGCCAACTACGCCACTGAGGAGGGTGTTTGTATATTATGATATTTAAATTAAATTGTAGAAAAGTAACAACAATAATATTAACTATGCGTTCTCTGTCCGTTTGCTCACCGATGAGTGCGCTTGTATAATAGAACATTTAAATTAAATTGTATAGAATAAACAATAATATATTTACTATGTGTTTTTTCAGGAGCTCGTTTTGTATTGGCCATCGCAGTGGCCTTGTTCAGCGCCATTTTGTTTTGCAGTGAAACTAGTGCTCTACCAAAGAAAACAGTGAATTCAAACGAGGCTATATTTGATAACCCTATTTTTGACTGCCCCGTCGAAACAAACGAATCCTTCGTGACGTTTTTCCAGAACCCTGAAAACTGCACCAGCTTCTATGAATGCGACGCAAACAGAGTACCTATTCTAATTCAGTGCCCTGGTAATCTATATTTCGACCCTCTCCTAAAGGTCTGTGACAGAGAAAGACCCACCAGTGGATGTGAGGAGTCTTTAGACATGTTTTACGGAAAAGAAGTCAACGATCAACTTGACGGCATCATCAGACCATCACTAATGCTCCAATTATTGTCTGAATATTCTTCATTCAAGGAGGAGAAAAATAATTGAATTATTCCAAGATCTCCAAAGAGTTTATGGAATTGATGTTTCGTGGAGTTTTATAAATTCCTAAAACATGTTATTTGTTTTTAATAAAATCACTACAATCATACATAGTTGTTATTTAATTAATGTACTATTACAACATTTTAGCTTAACCGCTTAAATGTCTGCCTAATTCAGCAAAATATAAATTTATTAGGATGAAAATTAAGTATTTTAAATATGTTTGTATAGTAGAAAGGTAAAATAACTATAGAAAAAATATATATTATAATGCCATTACGCCCCCAGATTTGCTGGCGTGAAGTTGTTGGTATCTCCTAAAATATAAGGAACTAAAGTAATTTTTAAAAAACCTGTTTTTTTTTTAATTCTATAATTAATTACATTATCCAAAGCGTTTAAGAGTACTGTGAATTTTACAAATATTAAAAACATGCTATAATAAAAACTATATAAACATTTTCTAGGTACGAAATAAAAACATATACCGGTACAATGTGAATGATTCTGGATAGTTTTGGAATATGCGTGAAATTTGATTATATAGATTAAATGCTAAAATAAATCAACTTAATCAAGTAGGCTTAGTGTGAAAGATATTGACTAAAAATATATATGTATCAATAAAATTTACGAAAAAGACACTACACACACTCCGGAAAGTAGAACATAATTATAATAAGGGCCTATGAAAGGGGGGGTGGGATCTTTAGGCATTGGAGGTCCCTTCAGGAATTCTTCATGCCACACTTTATGTACAGTACGGTAAATTTTGATAAAATTATAAAGAGGTACTTACCTAATTATAATTCAATGTCCTTTTAGGGACCGATAAATGAGATAATGTTTTTTTTTTAGTCTACAGTTTATTTTCCACGTTTAGTCCAATGGCCAAATTAAATTAAATTATCAGAACCTTTTGATTCAACGAAGACAAATTTTATACATCTATATTTATTATATATACAGAGAGAAAACCCTGTTTTAAAAATAACACGAGTTATAAAATATTTAACAGAAACCGTATATAAGCTTTTCCTCGAATTTGTTCTCCATAAATCTGGGTGTGGGTCCGTTTTGAAAGTTAACTGTGTCTCGTGGGAAACTAAATCGATTTTTTCGTATCAATATGACGTTATACCGAAGTGTCATATTGGTTTCGAGTGACAAAATTATTAGTATTATAGTGTACCACCAAGATATATTTATAGATAGAGATAGATAGATAGATAGAAGAGCAATTTTTTATTGAAAAAATACGTGCTGTTTGAGAATGTATAATGAACGATGACGATACATAGTTGATAAAATAATGGAAAGGGCCACAACAGATACCTCAAAAGGCCACAGGTTCCCCACCCTTGACATAGTAAAACAGATGAATGAAATAATTATTTAAACTTAAAAATGAAATAGTCTACTATAGGCCTACTTTAACTAATTTAGGAGGAGGCGAAGGGGGAAAAAACTTAACACCTTTTTTTGTTAGGTAGAGCTTAGTACTTATTGTCAAATAAAAAATTTATAAAGTTTTTATTTAATTTGGTGGCTTCAATAAGTTATATATATATATATATATATATTGGAATAGCGTTTTATATATATAAATGTTGGAATAGCGTTATATATTTTAAACGTATTATTTTGACTTTGTTCCCTAGTAAGTAATTTACATTGTTAAAAGACTTACGATATATTTTAAGTGCACCTATATTATAATGACCTGACTTAGATATTTATCATTTGAAAGTAGGCCTATTTTTGAGTTTATTTTTAATAGTTTTGTAAACATGAACAGTTATAAATCCTTTAATATTCTTGGATGTTAAATAAGAGGTTAAACGACGATACAGTAGGCTTAGATCTACGACCAGGTGCAATAAATTATAGTGGAATGACGTTCTTTCTCATCAATAACTGTTAAGCTAAACAGTTTAGGAGGGTATGGTTGTGTTTGCCCGAAAACTAAGAAACATCACTAATAGATTGTACAAGTAATAAATAGATACTTATACAAATTACCTTTAATTAGTAGGCTACGTTTAGCATTAAGATTATTAACCACTCATTCTAAAGTAGTAGAGAGTAAGCACTGATAAATTAGGGAACGTGTTGCCACATTAGTTTATAAAAGAGATGGGAAAACTATGTTAATAAATCATCTTTGGAAAACAACCCCCAGTTAATCCGTCATTGAATCGAATCTAGGTCTATTGTGAGACATCATTGTTGTACAAACATTTATCCTAAGAGGTTAAAGGAAAAATAACACAAACTTTTTTGAGAGAGTTTTCGAAAAGTTTATATATATAAAGTTTGTGTTATTTTTCCTTTAACCTCTTAGGATAAATGTTTTTACAACAATGATGTTTCCTTAATTTTATACTCAAGTCAATAAATACATTTTTTATTGGTCAAAATTTATAAATGAGGCATTTAATAGCATTGAGATGACCTGAAGATGTGCAAAACCTAATGAAGTGTTAAAATTTTAAAGAGAAGTCGAAATATTAATACGAATTGTTGAACATTGTGGACCCAATATCAACCTTTTTTATTGGTACAAACATATAAACGAGGACTTAATTCTTTAAAAATAAAATTATAAAATTTAAAACCGGGACTCAAAAAATGTTTAGCGTAAGTATAGTGCAAGTTGTCGAACTTGTTCCATTTCATATAAAAAAAAATGGGTCAATACCACGCATTAAGTTATGTCAGAGACAATGGCCACACCCAGCCAACCACGATGCGATAAGAAAATAAAACAGTAAAAACAAAATGTTTGAGTGTAAACATATTTTGGCAAAATCTTGGTTATCCGCATTTTTTTAGCATCACGGCCGCAATTGCATGGAGAGAGGGGAAAACTGTTTTGTAAAAACCACCCTCAGTAAATCTAATAGGGTTTCAAACCCTGATGTCTCTGTCATCAGCAGTTTTGTCCAACCCAAGAGTGACGCCTTAAACCATGCTGCCACCGAAACATGTTTATACACATTTAATTACAATAATGGCGTAGTAATAATAAATATATAATACAAAGAGGTTGGTAGGTATATGCATTTGCATGAAGGCTGAGGGGGGAAACCATTTAGGAAAAAGCTCCTCTACTATACCCGGTTGAGAATAGAACCCTGATGTGATATAAATATAATTTACACACAGTACTAAAGTACTATCCCGTAAACCCACATATTTTATAAATAAATATGATGTAATTTTAACTCAACTTATGAAAACAGGGAGTGGAGATTAAAACAAACTTATATTTCAGGTGCACAAAACTCTTACAATCTCCAGACTACTGGGTATTTTAAGAACAACTTCACTGAACTTACCTGGTCGTCATAGCAGCTTGACACATGACACATGACACACTGGTTGTTTGTCTGCAACAATACTAAGGGGAAATACATAACTAAACACTAGAATATTAATAAAGTAAATGTATGAGTATTGAGGATAAACGTGAAATATATATAATATTTTATATAATTTGTTTCGCATTGCATTCGTGTAATCTTAGGTTAAACAACTTCACCTTACTGCGGAACTCAGATAACTAACCTACAGTTCTAAGGTAACATAAATATACTTTAAATGTAAAATATAATTATATGTCAAATTTTTTATATTGAATTTTAAATCTGAGAACAATGTTCACTCATCAATGTTAAGAGAAACTTTTTTTTAATTAAATACAAATAAACAAAATTGTTTCCAGGTACCATAAGCCAAAATTTATTATCCTCTTAATTATATAATTTAAAATATTGAGACTAAAAAAATATATATTCTTGAGAGAGTGATAATAAATTATTATGAGTTTAACTATGGCTGAAACTATAACAATGAGAGTTGATAAAAGTTGACAAATAATTAAAAACATAAACATGTTAATATCATTTTGTAGAAAAATATCTTTGATGCTGGTAGTAGAGATTTTGTAGAATAAATAAGAGTAAAGGATGATCTTAGGTGGCTTGAAATGGGAGGGATACATTTCAAATAAAAATAGAAAAATCTTACCCATATTTTGTTGAAAAAAGTATTGTAGAAAATTATCGAAAAATTTAAGTCTTCATAGTACAGTTAATATTCGAGAGCTCTCCTCATAAACATTCCCAGGCCTAGTTGGGACCCAGGATTAACCGTTGCCACATTAACTTTAAACTTCAATATAGTTATGATAATATTTACTTTTGTGGTAAAATTTACATCTGTGGATTTATTACATTATTAAAACGATGCTAAGATAAAAAGAACCTCAGTCGCAATTTAAATTGGGCCTGCTCACTTCCACTATGGACAATTCAAAAACGTTCCATACTGGATTTGTAGAGGTGAGCTCTTAACAAAAAATTACAACACGCTAAAATGTTGATTTAAATTGATAATATTAAAATGGAAATAAAAGAAATAATAATGGAAAAATTAAAATAGTCTAAAATATAGTAGATTCGAAATAAGACATTAATTTTTATTTTTAAGACTCGCGGCGTTTAAATGTAATCAAGATTCCCTTTCTCTTGTTTGATCTATATCTTCTTTCTCTCTCAAATCCTAGTTCCACTGATTGCTGCTTGGGGAACCAGTTTGAACACAACAAAGACAATGCCCTCCGTACGTGGAACACTTTGTAAATATTGTCCATCTCGACGAAAAGGGCTAGGATTAATTAACCCACATTAGTTAATGTCCACGATATTACCTCCCGTTGCGTATTTATATATTTCCATGTACTCTTAGATTCGTATAGCATTTAGATGCCGTGCTTGTTTTTATAAAATATATTATTATTATTATTGGTGGTAGTAGTAGTAGTAGTAGTAGTAGTAGTAGTATTAGCACCGCGTCATATATAAAATAAACGTTATGGAAATACGGCATTCTTGGTTAACTTTCAAATCTCTATGCACTCGTATTTAGATAATATTAATCTAGTCGGACAAGAAAAATAGTGGGTTTTTCTAAGATTAATTCAAATCAAAATAATTTTTTGTTCCTATTCACCCTTATACGCCTTAGATTAACATACTAAAATTCTACACCTTGATCTTAACGTCAATGGCTGCCATATTGGAAAATGGCGTCCAGCCCAGGCACATTGGAAGGTTTTTCTCAATTTATAGGAAAACATTACTTTCTAGGAAAATAATTTACTGAGCCAAAATTAAATAGTATAAAATTAACTACATTTAATATATTTTGTATTTTTTCTTTGACCCATATTTTAGCCACAGCTTCAATTTCTGTAAAATTTCTTAATTTTTATATTTTGGTTGTTTTTAGGTTTTATCACTTTTGATTCGAAAAGTACTATCCCAATGAAAGAGTAAAAATTTCAATCGATAGGGGAGGGGGTTTAGGCATGGGAGGGATAAACTAAATCTTACATTGAAACATCTTTATTGAAGGTCAGTATTTAACCCTTTCGATCACTGTGTGTACAGTTATTGTAATTTTACACCGTCTACTATCAATAATGTTTTACTGTTTTTAATCTTTCATGTCATGTTGTATTCGATTGTAGACACACTAGCAGTAGAGATGGCTAGTGCTGCGATCTAGCAATTATTACTGGAACTACTAGGATTATATTTAAAAATACAAATTTTAACAAAGAAAATTCATAAGATAAGGATTAACCCTTTTGCTGCGTATTCAATTTTTACTTCTTACCTTCAGAAATGTTAGTTAATAATAATAATATTATTTAGCACCGCGTCTTACTACCCGTTCGGGTTATACGCTTTAAGTACTAATTACTCTAATGGATTAGGAATTTAGAAGGTTGAATTAGAGGAAGTGAACCCGCATTTGCGTGGAGGGAGAGTGGAAAACCATTTAGGAAAAACCACCCCCAGTTCACCCGACCGAGATTCGAACCTCGATCTCCCCGTCCTCAGCAGTCAAACTCAACACGATAAGCGCTTTAGCCAACTACGCCACCGAGGTGGGTCAGAAATGTTAATTATAGGTCAAACATTCAAAATATGAAATTTTGCATGATGATCATGATTATGATCAGATAATGTGATTTTCAACTAGTAATGCATTTTAAATATGAAATTGAGCACCACGTTGTCTATAAATCGCATAATAATATATATTTAATATTGATAAAAGTGTATACGTCACATATTATTTGTGTTATATTTTACCCAAATGCAATGTTATTCTGCTATCAGAACCATTCTTTATTTTACTTGCAATCCACACAATAGTGTCAAACCAATTGCTAAATGAGGATTTTACAGGCCTAATATTGATTAATATAGGCCTTATGTAATAAAAAGAAAACTTTCGAAAATTAGGTTACATCGACACAACTTGAACAATTTTGTGCTACATTGGTGCTTTCCTCGGTGTAATCTATAAGATCATATATTTGTTTTAGGCATGGTTTCAAAATAGGAAATAGATAATGAATAAAAATATAATATAGCTAATGTGTATAGCTGTGTAATTTATTTCAACTTAGTGTCGTCTGTCTAATTGATTGGTAAGCATATTATTTGTAATTGATGTCATGAATTCACTGAGGAAAAAGAGAGATTATTCCCGTTTCTCACTAAACGGGTGGAAACAGTAGGTACCATTGTTAGAAAAATGAGTAATAAAACCAACAAATAAGGTAGTGAACAGCTGATTTTTTTTAGATACAATAGTTTGTGCTTCAGGGGTTACTTTTGGTGAGATTATTCATATATACAAAACACACATTGACAAGCACTATGGGAAAGTTACTGTAATTTTTTATGACTACATGACCTGCAGCGTTAAATATACGAAACAGGATCGTCGAACGAAGCACTCTTCAGTGACCATATCTTTTGACCAAATAACACCCGTAGTCACGAGGAAAGAACAGTTTTTGGGAAATAAGGAGAACAAACCAAACTTCATAAACATGCTTGGTGGTGAACTTGAAAAAGTGAATGATCATGTGACATATGATGTTGCAGATGCAGACCCAAAATTAGTAAAATCAGCTATAGAAATTTCGTAGAGTAGGCATGTGACAGTAGTGGCGGATGACACAGATATTCTATTGATGCTCCTATACCATGTAAAACAAAATATTGTGATGCAATCCTTTAAACTAATAGGACAATATGCAGTGTCGTTGATATGAAGGCATCTCTTGGTGAAAGGGCTTGTGCTATAATGCCTATGCTTTTACAAACTGTTGACTCCACGAGTTCTCTTTTGGGGAAAGATAAAGTAACAGTCTTACATACAATGTGCTCTTCAGATGCACTTTATCACTATGGCTGCAAACTTGGTCATTCAGATATGCCACTGAATGATATTGCATCAGCAGAATTAAAAGTGTTAGTGACTTTGTATGGAGGGGATCCAGCTAGAAACTCGTTAGATTCACTGAGGTATACCTTATACTTAAAGAAAATCTTCTTAGTAAGGAACGAGTTTGAAATTTCCCATCCACCCCCCAATGAAAACTCAGCAAGATACCACTCACGCCGAGTTCATTATCAGTGTATAATCTGTAAAACACTGGATAGTAATGCAGTAAATTTCCCAAACTTTGGATGGATAAATGTTGGTGGCAATCTCCTCCCTGTGACAACTGACTTTGGACCAGCGCCAGAAGCATTGCTTAAAATGATAAGGTGTACATGCAAGACAGATGGAGTGCGTTTGGATGCAGGTTCCGGGAATTGCAAATGCCAGAAATATGAAATTGCTTTTAGGGAAATTTGCACCAACTGCAGTGGAAAGAACTTTAGTCGTGTTCCACGTACCCTGAACTGTGTTATTGATTATGAAGATGAAGTATGATAAAACTTGGGTAACTCTTAACGGACTAAAATATTCGTGTTGTGTATTAGTTTACTTAAAACATTGAAACTAATTATCATAAAGTATTGATAGCAGTATTTTGTTTCCAAACTGTTTCGGAATTTTCTTTAACTTGATATCCAACTTTGATCCATTAATGTTGTTCCCCACGCATCCCACTCCAACGTACTTTTCTCCCACCTGCCTCACCCCCAGCCATTCAAACATTATTTTGTTATATAATACAGCATGCTCTACAAATTGGTTCCAGCAAAGTTTTTCATTGGGCCAACGGTTTTCAGATTAAAAGTAGTAAATTATAAAAAAAATCTATAGTTAATAAAAGTTTGAATTAATAAATCTAAAATAAATTGAATATGAAGGTAAAATATGGGTCACAGAGAAAAATTGTATGTACATTATTTATAGGCAATTTTGTATTATTTAATTTCATTCGGAATATTTTTTAGTAGGAAGTAAGGTTATACTACAAATGAGAAAAAAAACTTCATAAAGGTATAATGTTGACGCCATTTTTACAGTATGGCGGCCAATGCCATAAAGATACAAATGTGTTATTATGTTAATCTAGGGGTCATCTGATTTGACAGGAATCAAAATTATTTTTGTTTGAATTAATTCTAGCAAAAAACCTATCTTGACTGTACTATATATACACTTCAAAATACAAGAAAACTATTAAATAACCAGGGATAAGCTCTTATGTCACACTCTGTCAGCAGCAAAACATATCGGACAATTTGAAGCCTTTGTCCAAATTCCCACCGATGCAGGTTCAATGAAGAAACGTTCTGAAAAAGCCACATTATTTCATAATTTTTAATATAAAATGTTCCTTTGGTTTCAGATTAAATATGGGTAGAGTGAAGAGTCGCACAGTTGTAAACCAACTCGTTAGTCTTGAGAATCCCTAATGCCCAGTCTACTATTCGCGCCCACTTGTAAAGGCCAGTTCTCACGTTTCATTTTCACTGAGTGTTTGAAAATGAACACAAAATGAACGTCAGAACACCAATTTAATTAGACTAATTCATTATTTAAAGTTTTCATTAAAAGGGAAAAGGAATTCTACTTTACTACATGTTTAATGATCATTATTGACAAATTAAAACAAAATTTACAGTGAGTACATGTACAATAATAATTACTGAATAACTTTATTACTGATTACTTTATTTTAATATACAGATCTATTTAAATTCAACATTACACTTCATACTTGATCTTTGTGATACGACAGCTGATGGAAAGAAGGTATGAATTTGGGAAAGACTTGGTAGTGGTATTTATGGATGTAGAGAAGGCATATGATCACGTGGATAGAAATAAAGTTTGGAAAGCAATGAAGGAGGACTAAGTGGAAAGAGGAGTTGTAATGAGAGAGAAAAACATATATGAGGATAACAGGAATTGTTTTAAGACGGGGAGGGGGAGGACGAAGTGGTTACAAATTTAAAAAATCGAGTGAACCAGGGGAGTGCCCTTTCACCATTACTATTTGTAATGGTAATGGAAATGGTCATGATCAAGTGGCAGAAAAACCCTGGGAGGAAATAATGAAAGCCTTTATGTTTGCTGGTGACTTGATGTTGTGGGGGTAGAAGGAAGAGAAAGTACAGGAACAGCTACATGATGATGATGATTCTGCTACTGCTGATGATGATACACTGCAACTCTCTGAGATCACTTGCAACCTTGTATTAGATTTAAACCTCAATTATTTTCCGCATTTCAACTCGTATTGACGTCTGGACAGGTCAGACATCCTTTTTAGCGGTCCATCCGCGTACGAGTCTGGATCGCGAGTCCGGATCGGTTTGGCTTCCAATTACCTAAACTCATACGTGGGTGGGGTGTCACAAGCTGGGCTTGGCATCAGACGAGTCGAATCCGGCTCGCCACTAGTTGGTCATTGGCTCGTACGTGTGTGGAAGATACGCGCCAGGCTCACACTGCAGACAGTGTGATTTTGTCAGTCAGAGTAACCATGTCAGCTTCCCTATCTAAATCTTTCATGAGCCCTAAGTTTTTTCAAAGTTTTTAGAGGCTTACAGCCAATTTCTTCAGGTGTTATAGCATTCCGCATCACAGTATCTTGTCTTGATATGAATGGACCTACTTTTTCGAGCAAATATTTTAGGTTTTCTTCACACATTCTGAACAAATTTGTGTAGTCGTCAGGACTATCATTTCTGACAAAGTTAAGTAAATTTAAATGTGTGAAACTGTTTCTTTGTAGCCCACATTTTCCTCAATTTATTTTTAGTTCTCATGAACACGCCACATTCGTCTAAATTGATCACCAATGCTGCAACTTGCTTCGACAAACTCATTGTAGATACTGAAATGTTTGGAGAAAGTTGGGAGTCCACTCGTGCTAGTGGTAGAACGTTTGTGGTGAAATATGGCCGGGTCCTGCTCCCGAGTGCAGCTCGCCGAGCCGGACTCGCGGGTCGGACCGGGGCCTACGAAAGCTAACGGGCCAGCATGCTTTATTTACCCCCACCACTGAGGTGACGTCATTGTAGTGGTCCTTGCCGCCATTTGGACTGCACAGCGTTTAATGCATTCTGCTGCGTTATTTGTACATGTTAAACATTATATTACATAATAATTTTGTGTTTTGTTCATTTGTTAGGAACTGTTAATAATGACCCGCCTCGGTGGCGGAGTTGGCTAACGCGCTAGTCGTGTTGAGCTCGACTGCTGAGGACGGGTAGATCGAGGTTCGAATCTCGGTCCGGTGAACTGGGGGTGGTTTTTCCTAAATGGTTTTCCCCTCTCCCTCCACGCAAATGCGGGTTCACTTCCTCTAATTCAACCTTCCCAATTCCTAATCCATTAGCGTAATTAGTACTTAAAGCGTATAACCCGAACGAGTAGTAAGATGCGGTGATAAATAATAATAATAAATAAATGTTAGTAATGCGATTATTGTTGTATGTTCTTGTGTTAGTATAAATTATTAAATTTTACTTTTACGGTATTACTCCACAACGCGTTATAAGATCCATGCCTTCTAGATGTTGTGTGCCCGAATGTCAATCAAATTATGACTCCAAGAAGAGTGATGGCTTAAAATCTGTATTCAAGTTTCCTACACACGTATTTTTGAAAGGTAAACGGACTCGTGCTATTCATAGAGATAAGTTCGTCCCTACAAATACGTCTGTGGTTTGTGAATAACATTTTACTGATTGTGAAATAATTAGGAAAGATAAAGAAACACGATCAGGAAGAACATTATTAACATTTAAGAGAGGCCTAAATTAATAGATGGACTATTTCCTACAATATTAAAAAAACCAGCCAGCATATTTATCAAAAGTTTTACCAAAAAATAGAAAAACACCAGATAAAAGACAAAGGGAAATTGAAACTATCAAAAAAACGTAAAGAAAAACTTGCTTCCAAAAATAAAAATAAAAATGTCTCTGATTTCAAATCAAATTTTACAAAGCACTAAAAGCAATAGTTAGGATATACAATCAAAAATTATATAAAATAAATTAGTTATTGTTAAAATAAATACTACAGAAAGTTCACCTTCATTTTTTGTATGTGTAAGTGTAAATCGAAGTTTAGCTAGTACGATTCATATTAAAGGTGTAGACATTACTAGAAACATTTTTAGAATGTTAGGCAATAAGCATGAACAGTCCTGTTACTTGTGGTCAACATTTAGAAACATTCTTGAAACAGAAAATAAAGTGGCGATGAAAAGGGTGGAGAGTTGTAGTTAACATTGTTAACGTTCATCTGTTAGTATTAGTGTTAAAACTATTCAAGTGGTTAACATCAAGCACACTTATACAAATAAATGTTTTTGGCCAAAAAATCACAAACAGGTTTCTCATACGGACTCTAAATGCAATTGGGAAGAGAGTTTTTTTGGGCTTGCCGCTAAAAACTGCAATAAATTTGAACAACCTTATCTAGTTTTAGTTTAAAAAAAGTTATTGCAATATTCTGTAATATTTTAATAATTAATAACTAAACAAAAATGTTGAAAGACTACAATATAAGAAAATCGAAAAACGTATATTAATGAAGCTTTCCTGTTAACAAAATTGAGTAGATTTGTATGTATCTAAAACTTTGTAAAACATGTAGCAATATTATGTCGATGCTCAGTCACGTTTTTAGTTCTTTTAATACATTTAACATTTGAAAACATGCTAACTATATTTCAAAATAAATTAAGAGCAAGTATTATATTCTAGCTTAGAATTAAGATCACAGCTACTTTTTCATATTTAGTAAGAATGTAAATTACATATATCATTCGTCAATAATTTGTACTTAACATTAATAACCTTATTAGCACACAATTGATTCAAGTAATTAGATTCAAATAATAGAACTGGAGTAAGAAATTAAGAGGGAGTATTGATTGTGGTTGACAAAATAAAATCAATCAAGTTGGGAAAAAATTACAATGCATAAGGCCTCAACAGAACATGATTTGTTAGAATAGTGTATGGGAGCGCACTCTAGTTACAGCTGTAGTAAGACTGCTCTCATGACGTCACCGCAGAAGCATGTAGGCCCGTTAGCTTTCGTAGGCCCCGGTCAGACTCGTACGTGGATGAGTCTCGTACACAGGCAAGTAAGAAACAGACTACAGACTCTCAACCTTGCGGGGGTTTAGCTGCGCTCCTTTAGCCAGCTTGAGTCCTTCAACACTGGGCATCGCTAGTGTCACTGCTGGTTGATGCTAGGACTAACCGCAGCGATCCTAGTGTTGAAAGACTCAAGCTGCCAAAAGGAGTGCAACCATTTTAACCTATAGGCTGAGTGCCTGGGTATATTATCTGTCTGTGGCCTCGTAATATTGTACAATAGCACACGCAAGTGCAATCACATGTTAGAATTGTCGAAACCTGTTGTCGGGAGGAGATGAACATTGTCTATCTCTTTCGCTAATGTAGCTGCGTTCCCTTGCGTTCGGTCAATCAGAAACAAAATACAGTAATATGTAGATGCACTAATGCATTCAACTAAAATAATTAGTAATTTGCTCAAGGATAAAAGTTGGTGAAAATATATAATAAACGGTATTGCATTTTAAATGATTTGATAAGAGTAATAATAATTTAATAAATTTTCATATATTAATTTTATTTTATTTAACTCATGATTGTTAACTTTATCATGACTTTATTGATGGAATCATATTGGTTAAAATAACGTTTACAGACATTTTTCTCTATATACTTTTTATTTAGATATAAAAAAATACATGTTTTGCGAATGCGCGTCCGACAAGCGAGTGCGACTGGTTATAGAGTGGGCATAAACAACTAGAATTCTTAATCGTCTCGGTGGCGTAGTTGGCTAACGCGCTAGTCGTGTAAAGCTCGACTGCTGAGGACGGGGAGATCGAGGTTAGAATCTCGGTCGGGTGAACTGGGGGTGGCTTTACCTGAATGACTTTCCACTCCTTCACGCAACTGCAGGTTCACTTCGTATAACTTAAACTTCCTAATCCATTCGCGTAATTAGTACTTAAAGTGTATAACCCGAACGGTCAGTAAGACGTGTTGCTAAATAATAATAATAAAAACAGTCATTCTTCTATCATAAAGTGATCGATATTACCCTATTTTTACTTTATTCGAAAAAATATATACAATTAATATAGAGACGGATATTTAAAATTGTTATATTAGTCATTTTTTTAAGCACCGAGTTTTTACTACCCATTCGGATTATACTCTTATGTACTAGTAGGCTAAAGGTTTTAAGGATGAGGAAGTTTATATTATAGGAAGTGTGCCCGGATGTACATGTTGTGAAAGTGAAAACCAATTAGGAAAAACTACCCTCATTACACCCAACTGAGCTGCGAACCTCGATCTCTCCGTCATCATCAGTGTAGTCTACTGTGAGAGTAGCGCCTTAGACCATGCAGCCACAGAAAAGGGTAATAGTAGTTAGTGAAATAATCCATTGTTTGTACCAAATCACTTTAGCTCAGTACCCCACTTGCTACAGTTTCTGAGACTGACATATGATAACAATATGTTTGAACGACAGTGAATGATCATCAAGATTAACTAAATATCACTACGTAGTAACAATTAGTTATCGAGTGTTAGTTTACAGAATTTGTTTGAATTATTGGCACAACATTCATCATGATTAAATTATAACTGTCTAGGAAATGAGACTATTCTACTATTTACGTAATTTAACCATGTGTGACGCATGTTTTAAAAAGTGAGCCTATGCTATATAAAGCTGTGGTTCAGTAGCCAAGTTCTACGTGTTGCGATAATATAAAAGATAACATAAGAAGATTTACAAGAATAATAAACAGTTTTGAGATGTTTGGTAAGTTCAATGCAGTTTTTTTTTTTAATTTTGGGGTGGAGTGTGTGAAGAGCGTGAAGGGGAATATCGTTAAGTCAAAATTTACATTTATTTGAAATGCCTAGTACTCATAAATGATTCACCCCATTAAAGTAATTAATTGGTTATTTTAGGAGTTGAAGCATTGAATGAACTCTGTTAGTCTGCTTGATTTAAACAAAAATGTCTTGAATTGTGTTATTTTTTATATATTTTTTAATAAAGCGCCGCAGAGAAAACAGACTAAATAATATTTACACTTACTTAACATGGTGCTAATGTTTGTTTTATCAATAGGTATAATTTTTTGTTAGGGAATCCGGAACCGAGGGACTTGGGGGTGGTTGGTGGCCTCGCGTTTTTATTTTTAGGGGGCCTGGGAGGGCTTTATTCCGTTTTTAATTTTGGGGGGCCGGAACAATAATACTCCCCTAGCTCCCCACCCACAACATATTATATTATGTTATATTATACTAATATTGTATTCATTTTTCATTTTTAAGCCAGTAATTTAATATTTTTACTTTCCCGTATCAAGAGAAAGTTGCATAACAGTGAAAAATATCGATCTCGAGATTATGATGAATCTTTACGTTTTGTGTGTACTGGAACCCAGAAAAGCTTATTTTACCATACTTTCTGTCCCCATCTCTGTATGTGCTGTACTCGACACAGATCCGAAACAGTTGAACGAATTTTGTTCAGACTTTATATTTAGAGTTTATAGGGCTACACCTCGGAACTTTTTTTAAAATTTTGAGACTGGCTCTCTAATTGAGGGTAGTCTAATAATGAGTTATTTTTTTAATTAAAAAAAATTAAATGGGTCTAACGATTTTGTTTAAAAATTCATATCTAAGATTTGTTTCACATCACAAATGGGATTGTATCATTGGTTTTTGGGCCAAAATCTGTTGGGTAGTTTACTGATAGAAATTTTTTTGGATTCAAAATATTTCTAAAACTGTTGAAATGATTTTGTTTAAAATGTATATCTCGTGATTGTGTGGTATGTCAAATAACACTGTATACCTGTGTTCTGAGTAAAAACTCGTTTATGGGTAGTTTAGAGATTACCGATTTTTCCAAAACCGGGGATATTTTTAAAACTGTACAAACTATGTAGTTCCAAATTAATATTGTGGGAGTGTTTTACATGACAAATAACAGTATTTTTGTTTTAACTTGAAATGTTTTTAAAGTGGCTCAGACGATTTGGTTCCAAATGATTAGCTCGGAAGTATTTGATATAACACATTACATTGCATACTTGTTTTAGAGGTAAAAACTTAGTTTGTTAGTTAATTAGGCTAACTGATTATCTTAAAAAAATTCCTTTGACGATTTGGTTCAAAACGGGTAGCCTAGCTGGTAAGGTTTTTAAAAAATAAATAATAATTGTATTTGTTTGTTTCACATATAAACATTTATTTAATAGTGAACTAATGAGTGATTTTTACTTTCTCATATCAAGAGAGAGTATTGTAATCGTGGAAATTTTGGGCCTCTATATTAATGAAGAATATTTAAGTTTTGTGTCTGAACCCATAAAAGTGAATTTTACAATCACGTTTGTCTCTGTACATCTCTGTCTGTCTCATTGTTCCTGGCAACGGATGCAAAACTGTTGGACGGATTTAGCTGAATCTTCATATTTATATTTCAGAGCCATAGCTCTAGAAATATTTTTATTTTGATCCTGGCCCTCATATTATGAGAGGATAGCTTACTTAAAAGTGATTTTTTTTTTATATCCAAATATTTTGAAAATGGCTCTAACTTATTTTGACCTCCCAAATAACACTCTGTATTTGGTTTTGGGGTAAAAATAAATTTAAGAGTGGTTTACTGATGATTGATTTTCAAAAATCAAAATACTTTGAAAATGGCTCTAACAATATATGTTTTTAATGTATATTACATTGACACAACAAATAAGACTGGAGGGGAAATTTGTTTTAGGGTTAGCTTACTGAAGTTATTTTTTTTTTTTAGTTTTAAGATTTTAAAAAAAATGGCTATAGCGATTTGGTTCGAATCGGTATCTGCTAACATTTTACACTATAAATAAATACATTTGCTTTTCTAAAAAAATAAACTGTTATATATTCATGACCGATTTTTGAAAAATTCAATTATTATTTTTAAATATTTTGGACGGTTTTCTCAAAATGGGTATCAGGTTACTATTTTACATGATAAATAATAATGTATCTTTATCCTACTAAAATAAAGTAATTTAAGGTAGTTTACTCACGGCAAATTTTGAAAATTTAAAATATTTTGAAATTGTCCCTGAATATTGAGTTTAAAACAGGTTTCTGGTAATAGTTTTTCATGATAAACAAGAATAAGTTTTTTTAATTTTACAAATTACAGATAGTTTCTAAGGCAGTTTCCAAATAACAAATTTTTTAATGCAAATAATTTGGTTTAAAATTCATATATAGTAGTTTATTGTGATTAAAAAGATGATAACTGCCAATAAAATTAAACCAATAGATTTATGATTTAACAGTACTTTTAATAAAAAAATTGTTACAAAATCCATGTGTATACATAAACTTTCTGTATATGAAGTGAGGATTAACAACACAACTTTTAACAATATAAAATAAGCTTTGTGGGGCCTCTAGAATCATGGGGCCTATGTGCATTGCCAAGTTTGTCCATGTCTGGAGACAGCACTGGTTTTTAGGCACCAATAAAATTGGAAAAAATAAAAATCATACAGTTCAGTTAATAAATTCAAATATTATTCACTATCATGCATTACAAATCACAAATGTGGTAAATTGTGGATTAACGTGATATACGATAATTGTTGTGCTTCATGCCTATTACTTATCTCCCAGGCATCTTTACTTACACTAATGGGGAAGGAATGAGAAAGGTAATAATTTAGTTTAAGGGAACCAGCATTGCCAAAAGAAGAGTGAGGAGTGATAAATAATAAGAATACTTACAAAGTAATGTGTATTTGAAAAACCACTCAAATATTGTCTGTTTGAAAGATAAATTTATTTTTAAAGAGAAAAAAGAATTCTTAAACGAGTTTGGGTATCATAGTAAACTTCTAATTTCTTATATTTACCAATGAGTATATGTTTGTTTGAACCAAAAGTAATACAAGATCCCTATACACTTCCGGAAAGCTATGCTAACATCATTAAATTGTGTTCAAAGTTTCATTGTAAAGATCCAAGAGAGCAAAACTATTCAAGCTTGTGTATACAACAGGTTGCATAGGAGTTAGCGACATCTTGAAGCACGGCAGCAGAGCATACCGAGTAAACAACACACAAGTCCATCTAGAAATGAGAAAAAATTCTGAGGGGCATTTTTAACGGCCCTACTTCACCGAAAGTGATTGCCTTTATTACATGTGCAGTGTGGGGCGCCTAGCCCTTATGCAACTTGTTGTACACGCATGCTTGACAGCTTTGGTCTTTCAGAACTGTACACTGAAACTTCGAACACAATTTAATGGTATTAGCATAGCTTTCTGGATGTAAGTGTCTAGGGATTTATATTAATTTTGATTCAAACAATCTATGTGTGCAGTTTGAACTATGAGTTTCCGAACACCCGGTATATTCAGTAATTTATATAGTAAATAGATATTATTCTATATGGTGATATAAATTAATGCACTATGTTCAGTTCAAAGAGAAGTGTCCTTATGCTTAGCTAAAAATTATTAGGGTGGCACTTTAAAGGTACCTACCTGACAATGTTGACGCATGTCAATTAGGACAATGTTGACGCATGTCAATTAGGCCAATGTGTTATTTGTATATAGATAATTTAACCAATTATTCCTAACATATTTCTACAATATCGTGTAAGTTAGTTGATAAATTTATAGCCATCAATCTTTCAATGGTTTCGTAAAATATACTTCTAAATTTCTTTAATAAATCTGACAAACTGATTGTTTCACTGTAGGGGGTCGAGTCATTCCCGTTTTGGTGCTAGTCTGTCTAATACCTCAATGGCAGCAAACAACAGCAATGCCACAAGGCATCGCTGATGTATTTGAAGAACCATCCATTGGACCAAGCCCAGAGCCAGAACCAGAACCACAGCCACCCTCAGAGATTCCCAATGAACCCACAACATCTCGACCAGAAGTAGACTTCATTTGTCCTCATCAAAACAACACCTCAAAAGTAGAATATCACCCAAATTTAAAAGATTGTCAAACCTATTATGAATGTGATAATATGATAGTACGATTGTTACACTGTGCTGAAGGTACCTGGTTCAATTCTGAATTGGAAGTATGTACATTTCCCCACGACTCTGGTTGCATTCAACCTGAAAGTCTGAAGAAATCCGAGAGTGATGAATCACAAAACGTTGAACCTCCACCTTTCCAGTGCCCTCATCAAACAAACGGCTCTAAGGTTATTTACTACCCAAATCCAGAAAACTGTGCAACTTACTTTGAATGTGACAATACGGTTCTGAGGTTGATACACTGTGCCAACGGTACTTTGTATAATTCCAAATTAAATGTATGTACGTTTCCTCACGAGTCTGATTGTACTCAACCTGAAAGTCTGAAGAAACCTGACTCTGAGAGCATCGACTCAAAAAACTTCCAGTCCTCCGCTTTCCAGTGCCCTCATCAAACAAACGGCTCTCAGGTTATTTACTACCAAAACCCAGAAAATTGTGCGACTTACTTTGAATGTGATAATACGGTGCTGAGGTTGATACACTGTGCTGTTGGTACTTGGTACAGTTCTGAATTACACGTATGCACATTTCCTTACGAGTCTGGTTGCACTCAAATTGAGAGTTTCTAGTCTTTCTTTTGAAGATAGCACAGTAGTTAAAGGCCCAAGAATCATCAAATGAAAGAACATAGTCTAAGACTAGTTTTAATTACTAATGTTCACAATTAACATAGCTCACAATGAACTAGAACCGACCAGAAACCTGATGGAGCACTAGCACGTGTCTAAATCCGCACAACAAATCAAAAACAAAACTTTAACAGCAGATTGCAGCAATCAATCTTTGGTTGAAAATTGGACTTCTGAAATAAAAGTATGAATAATATATTATTTTAAGAATTCACTTATCTTGTTATAAAAGTTTGTTTTGTACAGATTCAAACAGAGTTCTTTATTTTTGTAATAACCCTTAATTCTCTTAGACTAATACACCCAAATTTCTTAGCTCCATTGCCAGTGTTTCGCTAGAGATTGAGGGGAAAATATCCAAACTTTGTATATTTTATAGCATTCAGTGTTTTCCGCATGTTATGCATTCAATTGTAAATATCTAAGATTAACATTTAAAAAAAACCTTTTTATACACAAGTTGTCAAGCCAGCATTAAAAAAGTTATAAATATTCCTTATTGTGCAATTGTTGGGTGTTTAAAATGTGTTTGATGTGGAACTATCTTATATCTTACTTGTAAATATATTTTTTTAATCAAGTGGGCCCATCCTAATGTAATAAATTGTTCTTACATCAAGCTAAACATTGGATTAAATTAAACCATGTGTGCAAAATCAGTTCAATTATTATTCCTACTATTTAACACAGGGACATAACATGTTTAGTCTTTTTAGTTTTTCCTTGATAGCCACTATGGTCTAGTGGTCAGATTTCCTGGCTACAGATACAGAGGTCCTGGTTTAAATCCCTGGCACTTCCAAAATTAATCTGTGAATATGTGGGTTTAGAACAAGGTTCACTGTCAAAAGGCTCATCTTGCTGACCGCATGACACCTTCTAGTCACAAATGTTGGCAGTATCATCACTAACTTCAAATAACAAAACCTTTGTGCAAACCAATAAAAGAAATAAATATAATCGGAGGGTAGTCAGTGAGAAACAATCACCATTGTTAAGGAACCTTGGTTACATTACTGGGGTCACATTACTACATCTTCAGGTTCGGCTAGCTTGATGGAATTATTAGAAGGTAAAACTGACACCACTGATGACATTAGGCTGTAGGATGTGATGGTACATTAGTAAATACTGGGCACAAGGGTTGGTGTAAACACTTTTCTAGAGAGAAAATTGAGTAGACCCCTCCAATGGCTCACATGCCTACTTTATTTGAATGAGCTACCTTGGAGACCTTTATTTTCTTACCTGGACATTCCAACGATAGATCCTCAATCCTACAAGTGCCCTATTGGTAAAGCTTTTCGAAATGCAGTCTTGCCTCTAAAAGAGTTGGAGCTAGTTAATTGTGACTACCTGATATTACTGCCTCTGATATTAGCACTAATCAACTGTACCTTCTTGACATGGCTCATGATGTTCATAACGATAACTGTTTCTTTGAATTTTATAGACAATATCCTGGTCCTTATCACATTCCAGATGGCTTACAACTGCAAACAGGATCCTGAGATAAGTGGCCACAGAAACCCTATCACCTGCCTTTCGGCCACTTGTTCAGTTTTTAATTAAAGTATATATACCTACCTGATTCAGAATTAAGTGTAAACTATCATGTACTTAGGGGGCCAAAAACCTGTCGTTTTTTATAAATGAATCCCAATACCTACCTGGTGATCAGAGGAAAGTGCTGGAGGATGTAATTTCACATAATACATTCTTCTGACAACCTGAAAATATATTGTGTATGATGGCCGATGAAAGAAAGCATTTAAGATGGCAGTTCACCACATCTTGAAGACAAGAAATACATCAGGTGATGATGTCCAAACCATAAGTCCCTTCAATAAATTTCATTGCTCAAGACTACACACACCTTATTAACTGGTTGGAGGATGAGCTTACAGAGCCACCACTAATTGCCAACATTTCTTTATATGACCTACAGACAATTGTTAATGAAGGTCGGGGTGATAAATACTTGTTTCCTCAACTATCATGCCACACTCAGGCTGTTGAGAGATATGTGAAGAATGTAACAGAAGCTTTTCGGGAAGGTGTTTGGGCAAGAGAAAAGGGATGGGTTCATCCTCTCTCAGCTGAGATCACACCTAAAAATGGCCTCGTTTTACAAAAACTGATAAAAATTTTAATGTGTCTCAATATGCCAATGGTTGGTTGGGATGGGTAGGGGGAGGAACTCGAAGTGCAGCTACCTTCACGTTGTGAGTTCCTAGTTGCTTAATAGAAATAGTGGGAAAAAAGCCACACACTGAAATCTTTATACTTGTATAAAGTAGGAAATATGAGAAGGTGACAAGGTTGGGTTGGACTCAACAATTTGCCACACTCTTAAATTTTCTACCCATAAGACCCATATTTCCCTTCTCCCATTGGAGTGAATCAGTCCATCCAAATGTGTTTTTCATTAGAGGTATGCCTTAAAGACCTAATAAATCTTACACAGGCTTTGCCTGACCACCGATTACCACTAACATCGCGTGCCTGTATATTTACAGTTTTTGACCAAAATAGTGAATCTTTTACATAGTTTCAGGGACAGATGATATCTGATACGAGTCAGTTTTCTGGAAAATTCTTATCGGTACCAACTAACAACTTTTACTGCCCCGAATGTTCAGCTGCGTCAACTTTTCTCTTTTTCAATCCACCCTAGTGTACACCCTTAGGCTAGGGTTATAGTGAAAGTGTAACCGTATAATGGTAGAATTCTAACAAGTATACCCATACTTTTCTGAATGAAAGCAACATATTGCTCAACAGAATGGTTAAATAAACTACAAACAAAATAGTCATGGGAGTATGCAGGAATCACTAAGGGTCAAACAAGTTTGTTTAGTTCACGCAAACAATATTTATTTTAGAAATTTTTGAATAGTAAAGGTGAGTTGTTATATTTGAAAAAACATACAGGAAAGGTGGATATGGATAGGAACACACACACACACACACACATATATATATATATATATATATCAAAACACACAATTATGAAATTTGAAAGCTAAATCAGTCTCCTTCAGAAGAGAAGATTAAAATACCAACTGGACTATGACAGTATGGCTAAAAGTAGATAGATCATGGTCACTTGATACTATTGTTGCTTGGATTCTGTAGTTGCCCATTCAAACTTGTCTTGACACTTGGTATATGAATAGACTTTTTACATACACTACAGATTCCAGCCTGAGGCCTGTTTTTTTTTATTCAGGCCAAATATTTTACACTACTAGCTTGTTATGCTTGTCATAGTTTCATATATCTTATAATCTAACTTAAGATTAGGACAGGCACAACATACAGCGACCGGCCGTTAATTCATCTCTGTTTACGAGTAAACCTACATTTCACCAAAAGTTTTCGGACATCCCAAGACCCTTAGTTCAGTACACACACACACTATTGACTGGGCTAGGGTGTCTGATAGTAGATGGATAGTGTGATGTAATAAATGTAATCACTAGATCATCAGTTATTTATTTGTATAGAAATGACAGACTGGTGTGAGGTCTGCTTGAAAGAAAAGAAGTGATGGTTATCTAAGGTTGAGATTGCAGGAGTTGGGGGGCCAGGATTGAATTAAACATCTTCCCTTCTCTTCCAAGCAGGCCTACTCACCTCAGTCAGTAATTTCTATATAAACAATAATCATAAATACATGATAACTGATAATTTAAGAATTCAATAACAGGGTGTCCAGCTAAGCTATATTTTTAATTCCCCGACTTTTCCAGGGGTACCTAATTTTTGAATTTTCCATTCATCATATATTACAAATATCATTTTATTAAGTACAAAACTTTATGTAATAATATTTTTAGACACATACATATTCTGAAATTGTGTAATTCTATGAAGGGTGTGGTTTTTTTATGTGTATTATATAAATTATAGTTTTCTGTGTTTAGTATCAGTGTCTTCCAAATCTTGTTTACAGAACGTTAAGATGAATAAAAATTGTGCTTTTGTTGGGCACCACTCCTAGGATCTAGGAGAAAAATAATAATCAAAAAGAAAAAAACACTTACCTCGGCTAATTCAGACAGAGGCACCACGACTCAATACTCGAGACCACTGGGGAATACTTAAAATGAAACATGAACAATTTAAGTAAAAAATGGATTGTTGAAATATAATGTAATTTAGACTACAATAAAAAATATATAAAATAGACTATTGGAAGTTTAGTGGGTTTATTATGGTTTCCTTTTTTTTACCATATCCCAATCCTACCTATGGAATTCCGGATAGTTATTCTAATTTGACAAAATATAATAGTATTGTTGATAAAAAAGAAAAATCAATCAATAGAATTAATATTTAGACATAAAATAAAATGTTAATTCGCTGAAATAGATACTCTTTCTGCAAGTCCTTACATGAATTATGATTTTTGATAAAAAGGGAAAAAAATATGAATTTAAAGTTGAAGAGTTGGCTTGACCTCACCAATGAATTAGTCTATGCTGAAACAACACCAACTTCAGAAATTTGTTTCACTTTATTAATGCTAACTCGTCCACAATTTAAAAAGAAAACAGTCTAGTTCTTGAACATACACTTAGCTACTTGCACTTTACTTTACACCCATTGATTCACTTTAAAAATAAATTAAATTAAGAGCACCAAAGATTTTGCTCCATGTTAGACCAACAACGAGAAAGAAGACCCTCGCCTTCTCCAGAAAGTCTTCCAAAAATAAAATCTAAAAACGTTCTATTTTTCTCCTTCCAAGTCCAATGAGAAAACTGATATATTAAAACAAATTGGCTATGGACTAGAGATAAAAATAAAATACTAAGCAGGTTTAATATAGATATTAAAATGTATGACAATGAATATGAACAATGTTTTCTGAAAGAATTAAATGTTTATTTCTATCTGTCAGAAATGAAAAGCGCGCTAGTTTGGAGTTATTTACATCTTGCCTTAATTCCTCTTTTATTTCTTTAACACTCCCGAGATCCACCACTCACTTGTTTGATAGATCTGCGCATGCGTTAAAATAAATCATTGCCAACATTGAAAATAAATAAAAGAAGAGTCAACAAACTTCTTAGAAGGATAATTAATATGTTTAATAAAAGATAGGTGTTCTTCCTTAAATCAAAATTCCTTATTTAAATTATTTAAAACAATTTTGTACGTTGTTCCTTCCATCCTTTTATTTTATTGAATGGATGTAAATATTTTATTTCAGGCCAGCAACACAGCGTGATAAGCAGCGGCCGAACTTTTGAAGTACTTGATTTCAAACGAAAATAAATTGGAAACTATTCACAAAAATTAGAAAAATATAGGGGAATACATGATAGGGTGGCAAATAATGTTACAGTGGACTGAAGGATTTCAGTCTAAAGATATGGGTTGATGGTTATTGCAATTTAAGTTAGATTTCTGTGAGATCTTAGAGAGACATTAAAAGATCTTACCACAATACAGCTTAAAATTGTGCAACACATTCATTTTGAGTTTTCCCTTCTTGTAATGTAATTGAATTCATGCACATGCACATAAACATGATTCAATTTTAGCTAAAATCACAAGGTAGAAGGGGGAGAGACAACTCACATGTTGACTTTGAGAATTGAGATTAGTATGCTCATCAACAGACAAATGTGTTGAAAGAGATTTGCAGTGTGTGAGTGTGAGAGAAATATATTTTTTTTAACTATTGTAAATAAAAGTTGGGTATTTTATTATTGAATATGTGGAAAATTCCAGAAATGTTATTAAATTCCCTGACTTTCCCGTTTTCCAGGTCACTGGACACCCTGAGTAATTAAATGTGTTATAAATACAACATTATATCCATATACAAAGCGTCAAGACACATTTGAACAGGCAACTACAGAATCCAACCCAAAAAATAAGAAAACAAGCAACAATAGTATCTACCTCTAGCCATGCTGCCTAGTTAGTGTTTTACTCTTTTTTTGCTTAAGTGTACTAATACCTTAAATATTTCATAATTATGTGTTTTGTTAGGTTTTAATTGTCAATTTATAAGCCTACAGTTTGCTGGTAAATGTGTAGGCCTAGACCTTCTGTCTTATATTCAATTATCAATTAAATAAATCAAAATTTTACTCAGTGACTTGAATTAAAGAAAAAAATAAGATTTTTTAAAAAGATCTTTTATTTTATTGGTTAATTCAATATAAATTGTGAGAGAATTAAAGCCATTAGCTATGGCCTCTTACAACATTACTTCAGTCGGACTGGCGTCACCATTTTGGTGACAAAACCAATACACTCCACAACCTGATGATTTTGTGACATTACTTTCAAAACTTGACTTAACATTGCATCCTTAATCACAACACATGAATGAGAAAATAAAAAGGTAAGCTTCATCCCCAGTTAAATAATGAGATATGTGTAAAACAAAAAAGATACAATTAAAACTAAATTTAAAATAGAACAATTTCATATATTTGATACATTAGCAATTATATAATATATATATATATTTTTAGAAAAAGATATTTTACTGTAAAGTCAAAGCACATCAGATAAACACCAAATAAATATGGGAAAATAATGAAATCTCTGAATTTGTCTAGATTAATACAAAACATTTAAATGTGGTGAAACATTAAATTAATCACCAGTTGTGTACGAAGTCCATTTTTTAAATTCTAAGTAAAATCAAATCAACCATATAAATATTCTTGAAGCTGAATTGAAGTTTCAATATTATTTTTAGCTGATTAATCCAAGTACTAAATTTGTTTATTTATAACTTTATACATTAAAATTACTTGAAAATATTTTATTGCACAAATGTTTCATTTTTTTTTATAAATAAAGGTATCAGAACTTACCATTGAATCACTTCAGATCTTTTCCATAAATATAATGATTTCATTGATTTGTAGTGTATGTGACATCTGAGAATAGCAATTTACCATAAGTTTAGTATTTTTGCTGTTAATATTTTAACTAGCAAGCTTCATTGTTGAAGCCGGAATGTTTTTCAAAGCGAAATCTGAGCTTATATTTATACCGGAGCCAAATTGAAGTTTCGACTCTTCGCACACCCCTTTCACCAAATATTAGTTTAATTTTTACTAGACAAATAATTTTTCAGAACCGTTTAAGAAAAGAAAACCTATGAAATAAAAATATAAACAACTTAACATTGATGGTAAACAAGAAAGCTTACCAAAATCTAATAATAATAAAGGAAATTGGTAAAACTATAGAAAAAGGAAAAATAAACTACAAAGAGCAAATTTGTGTGATAAAGGCAACAATGCCCAAATATTATTCTATTTGTGTTAAAATGTGTGTGACCACTTCTACTATAGAAAACAGAAGAAAGAAAGATATCACCTTTGTGCCTTGGATTCTTCCCAAATTATTCCTCTTTCCCTAGGTGGGCTTTCTTCATCAAATTTACTTAGTAGTTTATTTTTCCTTTTTCTTTAGTTTTATCAATTTCCTTTATTATAAAATTATCTAGCCATTGGGCCTCCCAAATTTTTAAACAAAATATAATAATAATCATTTAACATTATTATTTGGGGAAATAACTCGAATGTCTTATACATATCACATTTTGTGTTTGTAAACTGGAACAGTGGCGGCTCCTAGCAAAAATTAGTGGGGGTGCTGCTACAGACAATTTTTAGCCTGTTTTAAATTGTGTAAAAGGAAAAAACATGTATAAAAAGAAAATTTATTCAGGAACTTGATAAAATCTTAACAAAAAGAGAAACATTTCTTACTTACTTTATCTTAAATTGTTAAAGTTCAAGCATGATCTTATCATTTAAAAATGAAATCCATTCTTGTTTTAATTTGCGCAAAATTTCAATAATTTTCTCCTTGATCCTTGGATGACAATTGAGGAAATTTTTCTCCATTTAAAGTACTGCAAGCGCATTTAGTCTTCCCAAATTCATAGTGCTTCTTAAAGACGTTTTTATTTTTATTATTATTATTAGCAACGCATCTTACTTCCCGTTCGGGTTATACGCACTCACGCTAATGTGAAATGTTAGGGTGTTTGTGAGATTAAATGAAGGACCTACAGTTTAACGTGGAATCCGAACCACGGTGGAGGCCTTGCATTCCTCACATTCACAAAGTTTTTATTCTTTGCAATGTTGAAAAGCAGCACTCTGCCTCCGATGTCGTCATGGGAATTGTCCAGAGGATTTTTATCAGTTTCGTAATTTCTCTAAAAACACCATCTAGATTATTTTCCAGGAAAAATTTCAGCAGCTCAATTAATTTTCAATATTCTTGAATATCACTCCTACAATAGAATACTTTTAGTTCAGTTTCAAGCTTTTCTTTGTTAATCAGCTTCAGTGATCAGTACTATCTCTTTTGTGGGATGTTCATTCTTAAATCTAGTGAAGCAATCCTCGTTGAACAATTTAGCAACTACTGTGTTTAGTGGAAGAATATCTGTCCATTATATCAACACATATATAGTCACACACTTCCTTAGCTTCTGCCATGAGTGTCTTTGAAGGATTTTCACAGTACTTTGAGTTTCTCAATTCTAAAATAGCAGTTTTGAAATTTGTTATATATTCATTAACTTTAAAGTTAAACACATTAATTTCTCGAGATTACATTTGGTTGTATATTATTTCAACGTGAGGCATAATCTGATGAAAAAGCTCTAAACAAAACTTGAAATTATCATCATTCAGGTATTTTAAAATTCCTGGTGCTTCTGCAATGTTTTGATCTGCATTTGATGTTGACAATATCAGTAAGGCAGTTTTTTAAAGTTGCCAATTTTCATGAACTCTGTTTATGGTTCGTATGTTGAAATTCCACCTTGAAGAGGATAGACGTGAAATGCTGACATCCATATGTTTCTTGAGAATGGACACATGTTGTTGTGATCTTGAGAAGCATGTTGGAATAGCCAGAATGTTAGAGAGAAATATTCTTGCGTTTCATGTAATACTCGCTAGATTTCTCATTAATAAATTAAGTTGATGTGCATAATAGCGAATGAAATGTGAATTACTATACACCGCTTTTATTTTTGCTTGAACTCCTGCTTTTTCGCCTTTCATGACATTTGCACCGTCAAATGTCTGAGCTATCAGTTTTTATCCATTTACTTGAAGGATATGTCCAATTGTTCTAAAATTCTTTTTGATATGCCATCTGCAGTATGATTTCCTGGAATAAAGAATCCTCAAAAACGTTCAAATATTTCTTCATTCAATACATACCGTAGAACAAGGACCGTTTGATCTGAAACATCTGTTGTGTCATCAGCCCTGACAGCTACAAAGGAAGCTTTTCTAATTTCCATCCTTATCTCCTCATGGTATAGTTGTAAAAGGCAGTCAAGTATATCATTCTGAATGGTCTTAGAAACTTTTGAAGACTGCACTGGTTTCTAAGTGATTCTTCAAATCTGCACCTAATATAGATGCAAAATTTACTAATCCTCCAAATACCCTTGGATTTATTGAATCGTCTTTTTCATCATGTCCACGTAAAGGAGTTCCAAAGTTTACACAAAAGAAAATGCAGTCTATTATTTTGGACCAAATTTCATGGTTCTTTTTAACTTTTATATTATGCTCATTGATTGAAAGTCTGTATGCCTCACTAAATTTCTCCTTAATACTTACAGTTCCTAAAAGTGATAGTGAAACAACATTCTCAACTTGCTTCTTTGACTTCTCAGTTTTTTCTTTCATTTTGTTTATATTTCTAAAACCATCTTTTGTCCATGATACATCACCTCCAAACAGCACACACGAGAAGCAAAACTGCATTTTTTACTGCACAGCCACAAAGCCAACTTTTCCGTTGGTACCATTCAGGATTAAAGCTACAAATATATTTCTTGTTGCTTTTGCCTGGCTGAGATATTAGAATATCAGGTGTTCAACGACCTCTTTTTCATAACTGTACCTTTCTCATGGAAAGATAGCTGTGAAAACTTAAGCTGTTGAAGTTCACTTGCAATCACAGAACTTATTTCTTGGGGATGCAAGGCCATGATTAAAGTTTTCTGTAAAATATAAGTACAAAAAAAAATGAATCAAATATAATAGCTGGAAGCAGAATAATAATCCAACTCTACATTCTTCTACACTTTATCACATTCAAAAATATGGTACACGGTTTTTAAGCACAACACACGCTGAGTAAAAAAAACTTTCTTCCACCATCACGCCAGAGCCGACTCTGCGAGAGCAACAGTGCTCTCTCCACCTGGCAGTCCTACCTTCCTCCCCACACCACTCCTATGTGTGCATAACCACAACAGTCAAACACCATGTCGCTGGCACTGTGGAGCGCACAGTTTCATACAGATTTTTTTTATCTTTTTCATAAACTGGGGGATGGCTACTGAAGTAATGACATTAAGCTTAAGGCATATATATTGTACTACAAAAATAAAAAAAAAGAATTAAATAAAAAAGGAATCATTATATTAAATGTTATCAATAATATCAAGTGGAAATAAGAGGGTGCTGCAGTTCCACAGTGCCTATACACGAGCCGCCACTGCTCTGGAATGAAAGTAAAGAACTTACCAATAATGAAATTGCAAGAAATTGACAACAGCATGGGACATACAAGAAAAATTAAAGGTTTATATACAAGGGCAGTGACAAGAAAACTTGCATTATTAAAATTCTTAATCTATTCACTAAGTTTAGTACAAAAATAAAAATGAGTAACTTTAACTTTATAACAAATTTTGCTGTAAAAGTGAAAGAATTGTTCTAATCTTATATATCTAATGTGTTTTTTCACTCTAAATATTGGAATTATTCGGAATGCATATAACAAAAGTTAGTTAAGTAAAACAGGATAAAGAAGTTGTCTTTATTAAACAATAAAATAAAGGAGCAAAGGGTGCTATTATTTCAATTCCACGAAGAAAGATAGAAGGGCAAAGCTTAACACACTTTGAAAACCTCTATTCGATTTTTGAGGCATGTTACAATACATAACCCAACAGAAAATTTATAGCACAAAGGTTCACATTTAACATAGCACAAGCCCCTAATCTCAATATTATATTAACTCTTATCCTTCCTACCAGCACACCTAATAATTATTTTTAATCATCTGGATATCACAATAAAAATAATAATGCTATTATATAACACAACCATTAAGTTTTTTTGTTTTGTTTTTCTATCCACCGATTTTATTGAAATGGTGTCATCTATACAGTACAATCTTAACTAGTAAACAATCAGTTGTTAACAGCCAATGATGCAGTCTAACAAAGGACCTTGGTTTTTCTCTATCTGAAGAAAATCCTGTGGCAGTGAACGTCCGTCTTTAAAACTGTGCGTTGTGTATTTTAGTGTTTTAACTAAACAATCTCTACTCTAGTATCACTTACACAAGTGTGCTGGTTATCCCTACAAATTTAGACCTCAACACATTACAGTAATTATCTAAGCACACCAGGTTTGAGATGTGTTATTATAAATGTGAACTAGCGGAGCTCCAGTTTTTTGATAAGTGTGTGAGCCTTGTGTTTCTACCCTTCTTTCAGTGAACTGTGTCCTTTTCATAGTAAAAGGTCTATTGTGTTTGTTCCTTTTATATACTTCTATCTACCTTTCCTGTACCTTCTTCCAAATATAATGCAATTACCTTATAAAGTGGAGGTTGCCTTATAGAGATGAAGAATATAATTGAAAACCTCAATTTTTCCCTGCCAAGGCTCATAAGGCAAATCATAAATTATTTGTGGCATTTTAGGTTAAAAACACCTAAAATTTCAAGTAATTAGTGTTTAGTAGCAATTAAATTTAAATTAAAATATGTATTGAAGTGACAGAGGTACTTTTTATAATAAATGCATCAGTAAGTTACAACTATAAAATGAGAATGAAGCTTCAGTACACTTCATGTAGCATAAACCTTTTTCCCCAATAAAAAAATCATTAATGTACAACTGTATGAAAATGTATCTTAGCATTTATAAATAATTAACAGAGTATTGACTTTAAATATAAATAGATATATTTACATATGAAATAAAAAAAAAGTCTTAATATTTATAGAGAGCCCCAATTTTTCTCAAAAATGTTACTGTAATTATGTAGAGACCAAGATAAAATGAAACTGAATGTAATTGAGCCGACACACCATTTATATCAACACAATCTCCAGTTTATGAGTGTCATCACTTCACCAAGGCAAATAAACTAAAACGGCCCACAAAGGTCCCTCACACGCTTTATATCTACAACTCATCCTTTCGTGGCAAGTCATCATCTTCATCCTCTTCTTCCGCCTAGAACACACATACATTAAAAATTAATAGAAAAACAGTGCCAAAGTTTAATTTAAAACCTAGATTTCAAAATAAAGAAAGAAGTTTACACTTTCACATTGATAAATTAACAGCCTGCGACTGGATGTTGTGCTTGTCCTAGTCTTAAGTTAGATTATAAGGCATATGAAGCTACGACAAGCTAAGTAAGCCGGTAGTGTAAACATATATATTTTGAATGTAAAACTGACCTAGACCATAGGCTGGAAACAGTAATGGATGTAGAAGTAGATATTATTGTAATGGTTGAGACTAGGGGGTGTTTGAATTTGATTAGATATTGGTGAACAAGCTCTCACAACTTTAAATACTCTTATTGGTAAGGATTCATAATCTTCAAAACCAGAATTTTACTCTAATCAAATTCAAAGTTTTTGAAGCTTTACACTTACCAATTAAATTTTCAACTGTTGATTTGACTTAGGAGATTTGGCATATTTTATGTATCATCAGTTTGAATTGAACTACTTTACTCCTATAAATAAATATTAAGACTATAAATTATTTTAAATAGAGACATACCTCATCAGGGGCTGCTTTTCCGTATTGTCCTCCCGTTTCCAGGAACTTTGAGAGTCCTTCCAACGTCCTCTCGCCGTTATATTCTATAATCTGAAACAACAAGTGTCAATGAGCACGTCTGCTTGTCGATAAAATAACTAACTCATCAATCAGAGATGATTCTTTGGCAAGTCAAAGTTCACGTACACTTTTGAATTAAACTTCATTCACAACCAAATTTGTGAAAGATTTCATAAGTGAAGAGTAGAAAGATTTTATTTATATAAATAAAAGTTTAACATTTAAATATTCAAAATTTGAATAAGCAGTAAATTGTTAATTTGTTTTCCTTTTTCTCTAGGTGGGTTGTCTTCATTCAATTTTTATTTAAATTTGTTTATCTTCCCTTATTTTTATTAATTGCCATAACTTTTTTTTTAGTATATAGCATTAGAATAAATATTTCAGAGAGCGCAAACAAAAATCAAATTCATTGGCAAAAAAAACTAACTACTCATTTAAGATGTAGAAAAAAGGTTAAGATTTATGAAATAACTTTTTTTTATTTGAGCTTTCATTATTACATGGTATTATAAAAAGAAATTATGATAAAAGATTAAAAGGGAATTCAAACGATATAAACAAAAAGTTTCCTTGTGTGCACAAAAAATCTCCATTATTGATTTGGCTGTAAGCATCATTAGTGAGCCAATATTAAAGTTTGACACTTAATGATTTATCAAGAATGAGAAGTTTAGCATGAAATATTTCCATTCCAATGGAATTTTTTTCAGAATATGATACTTAAGAGATCGCGAAAATCTGTGGAGAACTTAAAAGTTGATCCGCTCTTCTGTAAATCATATTTAAGATAAGTAGGAACTAAGAAAAATCTGTACATGTTTGAATCTTTGATAACCCCATACAGTCTAATTTTCATAGGAAGGGCCTTAACTGACAGCTAGAAAAGTTATGAGATCTACTTTCATGTATTCACACATCAAATCATGCTAACTGTAGCTGTTAATTTTGATAAACAATAACAATACCTATAATATTACTATGATAAAATAGTAAAATGTTTTCAATTTAACCCACAAAAAATGTGTGTTTTCTATAAGGCCTACTAATGAAAAGTGGAGTTTAGCTTCCAAAACTATCTGGGAAAAGACCACAAATATATTCTCAACAAATAGTAGAAAATGAACAAGGCTACCAAATTTCCAATTTGGTATCTATCAGGGTCTATTGAGTTGGACAAACAAAAATTGTGATTTTTTGGTGACTTTTTTTTAACCATAAAATTCCATTGGTAATTGGTCAAACATTATATATTGAATATATAGGCATAATGCACTCACATGCAACAATAAACTTTAGTTAAATGGTGAATGTTAACCTTGTCCTTGGTTTCACGGTAAAAACAATTAGGCAACTTGCAGCTAGTGCATGGCATCATCGGTGGCTGGGATCAACATTTTATGTGTTCACATTGTTATGATGCGCAGGAAATTCAAGTAAGATTATTTTTGTGACTAAGACCAAAATATTGAAAATTCATTACTTTTAAGGAACTTTCTTGATTTTTTTTTTTCAATTAGTAACGTTTTCATGACTTTAGTGACTTTCATAACCCAGTATCTATGTAACTAAGGAACAGAAAAATTACTTTCTATGAACCAAAACTAATCCTTAAACATAGTTTGGCATAGCTCCTCAAATTCAAGTTTGCTATCAAATAACTAACTCTGGTGGTATAATATATTAAATGAATTATTTATCAGAAATTCAAATGCCTCAAATGTACCTTATTGTCTTCTTTTGCATACAATTTCAACGTAGGGAAACTAGTAATTTTTGTGTGTTCTAGCTCATTCGCTGTTGCGTCCATTTTTGTTATCACAATATTTTTATTCTCCTTGAATTTTTCTCCAAGCTGAAACAAATAAAGAACTATAAATTTTACTGAATTTTACATTAACATCAAATTAATAGCAACATACCTTTAAGTTTTTTATCAGCTAACTTAACTAGAAAAATGTTAATCTTAATTTTTATTACAAAAACTATTTATTCAATGATCATATTCAGGCATTTGACAACTTAGCTCAGTCGGTAGTGTGCCCGCCTCTAGCACATTCACAACATTAGTTTACTTGGATGACATCTCAAAAAGTTACTAGAAATAATCCCTAATGTATCCCTACACCAACAACTGATATCAGTTCTGTTAAGTTGGATATCTGTAATGAAAACATATGGTAATGTATGAATGTTATAGTTAACCATAGTAACTTAGGCAAATATTATGTACATTTATTTGATGTGCATGTAAATGGATGCCATTGCAAATAATAAGATTAATGTAATGAGCATGTAATGAAGCAAATAAATGTATTAAAGGTGTAATTTGTGCATAAATAGAAATTTAAAAAGTTACTTGTCATTATTTTGTGCTAAATTGGTATTTTTAATTTATATCTATTCAAGAATACAATTTATTTAATATTATCATCAATTGCACGCAATGTACTTATGTTATTGAGTGGCACTCAGTTGTGTTGACATTGGACTAGATAAAAGTTGGTGAGAAAGCAATTGTACTGGACTCAATGAACAAATAATTTATTTTTGGAAATTAAATATTAAATATATATGAACAATTTATTTATTAAATGTTTATTGTTATCAACAAGATGATGTGTTTGTTTTTATGGGTTAAGCATACTTAAGAGTTTACTCAAAACCTATTTTTTGACCTAATTATTTTTAATTGTCTTAGAAACTTTAATACACTACAAGAGAAAATTTGTGATTCTGTCATACGATGAAGTAGCCAGTATTTTTATAAATAAGGTATTAGGATAAACATGTATAATTTTTTTAGGACTAGTAAAGAAAGAAAAGAATAGAAAAGGCAGGTGGTATGGATGTGAGAAGAATGGAGAGGGAAAGGATGCCTAGGAGGATGTTGGATTAGAGGTGGAGGTAGGAGGCCGAGAGGAAGACCAAGGGACAGATGGCTGAAGGGAGTAAGAAGTGTGGAGGACTTGACAAGGTAGAGGGAGAGATGTGGTTGGAGGAAAGGAGGCGTTGGAGAGGCTTATATTCCTAACAGACCCAGTCAATGGCTGGAAGCTATTAACGATGATTAATTTAATAAGCTGATGAGTATTATAATTATATTATTCATGTAAGGTAAAGCTCACGGAGGTCTAGTGACTTTTAGTTGGTTGGGAAAAGATGGCTATTATTTAAATTTTAAATCAGTAGGTTCATTATAAAGTAATATTTGGGTTAATGGGCAATCCCCCTCTAATCTATGATTCATAGACAAGAAAAATAAAACACTTATTGGATTTGAGTGGACAAATTGGTCAGTTACATAACATGAGTTGGCATCACTGGTGATTTCTTAGTATGGATGCAAGATAGTTTAAATATCTTTTTTCCATAAGAGTTGCAACCATTTAGAAATGTTTAGCTGAATACTTAAAAACAGAAAGATCGGTCATTTAAAAAAAATATTTAGAGATTACCTACACCATGTGTAGTTTTATACACATGGTGTAGGCAATCTCCAAATTTCTTTTTTTTATCAGAAAGTGTTCAAGTGAGAGAAGAATGGAAGAAATTAAAGGAAGAAGAATGGTCAGAGTATAGAGAAAGATGGAGGCATTTCACTAAAGTGACCTGGCAACCGGCTGGAAAGAGTTTATGATGATGATGATCTTAAGTGTTTGAATGGATTATTACTTAGATAATCCAAGTAAAGCACCAGTCAAACTGCAGGGTGGCTAGAAAACATATTTTACAAAATTCCCTGACTTTTTCAGGTTTTTCAGGCTACATTTTTAAATTTTCCCTGACTATGTTTTTCCAGTTTTAATGGTGGATGATAACTTTTTTTCTTTATTATTGGTCACATATTTAAAAAAATGTATCTACAAAACATAAATGGTTTTATCAGTTATTTAAAAAATTAAAATGTTATTTTATTTTGTTTCAGTGTTTATTTGCGAAATTAATTATATTTTTTAGACATATTTTTTATTCCCTGACTTTTCCATATTTTTAGTTAAATTCCCTGACATTTCCCTGTTTTTCCTGTCATCCAAAAATTCCCTAGGTTTTCCCTGTTTTCCCTGTCTGCCCACCATGAACTGTCAAAAGGAACTCTATAGCTATACATTTATTTTAATAAACATAATTCACATTTTTGTATTTTCAGAAAGTTCTCTCTCCTTGTTTTTCTGTCTTTATATCAATTCAAATTGAGAACGTGGTTATCACACATCCTTAAAAAGATATAAAGGCCTTCATATATGAATTAGAGATCTTTTTTTTATAAATAAATCTATTTAATATAATAGAATTTGATGTATTTGAGCGTTCCATCTCTTGTGAAAAGTAAATAAAAAAAATTAAAAATCCCCTTAGTCATAGACCTATCCCTTTCATCGTTTTTTCCAGCTCAATATTTTAAAAAACATTTCCAGCCAATATTATTTGATGAGTAAAATTTCTAGTTAACATGAGTTTCATTAAAAGTTGTTCAAGAGATTACACATGATGAGATTCCCAAAAATCAACATAAGACTGACCTGATCATAAATTGGAGCAAGCTGTTTGCAGTGTCCACACCAGGGAGCGTAGAATTCAACCAGCACATCCTTCTCTTTGTCAAAGACTATCTCGTCAAAGTTTGTAGACACAAGAACCTTTACTGGCTCCTTGTCCCAATCTTCTGGGAGGTCTTGCGAAAGCAAGTGTTGCTGAGACACAAAAATAGATGGCCGATAAAATAAGCACATAACTACCCAGATCCGATGACAGTATAAATCAAAAATAGGTGTCTTTATTTTAACTGGAATCGGCCAGTGAGGAGGATCAATATAAGGTAACTGAAAAACTGTTCAAACATATAACAGTAAAATAACGTCAAAACATCCATTTTTGATCTGGGCAACATCACTTAAAGTCAAAGGTCACAGTACATTTACAAATTTCTAGCATTGAATTTAAACTGCAAAAAATACTACTTATTGACACAATTTGGAGTAAATGTCTTCATTTGAAGACTGGAAAAAAAACACATGTCTAATCAAGCTGTGCCCTTAGGGGGTAGGCAAGAAACACTGCATATAGCTGAAAAACAACGACTCCATACTTAATCCATCCCCACTAACTTTCTCAACACTTCCCAAATATTTCATACTCCCTTTGCTTCAATAACATCCGTACACCAACTCATACAAGCTCTTTTATTCTTAAAACTCAAAAACCTACTTTAAATGTTTTATCTCACTACAAAAACCAGTGTATTACCTTGAGCTTGCCATCAATAAAGCTTTGCACAAAACTCTTGATTTTATCGGCAGAGAGGTCAGTTGTGTCGGGCTTGTACTTGGCCATGTCCTCCTCCAAACGTATCAGCCTCATTGCTGGGATCTCCTCTTTCTTCATACCAAAGAACTCTAGGATTCGCTGGTGATCTTCCTCGTCAGCATTGATGGACACAAACAACACCTGTAGCATTAAGGAAATGAATGCAAAATTCCAAATTTTATACCAACAAAGACACAAAAGCACCTCTAGCAGTGGAATTTTGGGTACCCTTATAGATCATAGTATCACAAAGTTCAAAAAAATGTATATATTAGAGGTGATAAGTTTTGAAGATTTGTTTTCCCTTTAGTTCTCAAACTGTTTGACAGGTTCTGAATTTTTCGTTTTATTTTTTGTTCATTTATATTAACTAGATTTTTAAAAATGGGTTGAATTTTATATTTCTTGAATCCAAGAATTAATTTCTTTCAAAACTTAAATCCTTAAATCTTTACAAATGTACAATTTAAGTTAGAAGGAATTTTTTTTCAAATTGAATCTAAGAAAAGTTGTTTAAGTAATGGTGCCAATGAAAATGCAATTTTTTACTACTTAGTCTGGGATTTTAAGACAACCCCTAGATTTTTAAGCTACAAATTTGGGAAAAAAACTCATCTTGGGTTTGGATAGATATGCTTTTGTCCTCTATTTAGTATACTGCCACACACTTGATGAATACTCAGTCTGACTATTAAACTGGGCCTTAATATATATTATGATGGGGAAAAAAGGCTTAGGCCTACAAATTAAATTAATAACACACACAACTCATCTGAATCAGCTAGGCAAAAAAGAAAATAGCCTAGAATAGAGCTAACCAAATAAAAATTTAACCATCTCTAATGCCTAAAATTTTTGAAAATGATATGAAAAAATATTTACCTGATCTCTGAAGCCCTTGGCAACCTCTTGTGCTCCACTTAGGTAACTGTCAAAGTGACCACTCTCCTGGGAGAGGAAGAGCAAGAGATGACTCTTGATTTCTCCACCAAATATTTTCTGAGCAGTTTCATGGTTGAACTCTACCACAAGGGGCAGAGCTTCAGAGGTAACAAACTTTTTGATTTCCTTTTCACTCTGCTCCCCTTCCAGGTCAGAGCGGTTGTCATCAAACTACAACAATAATAAAAACCTATGAAATATATTGGGATGGGAAAGAAAAGCCGTGTCCTAATCAAATATAGCAATGTAAGGTTATTATTGAAAATTTAGGTATAGTCAGATATGATTAGAGGTTAATTAAAATATAATTGTGAGTTCTCATTACTCTAAAGAACATTGGGTGAATTACATTACAGAGTGAGGTATGTAGAGCAGAGCCTAGGTGTGATTGGTCAAATGGGAACTCGATGGTAAAGAGCATGATCATGGAGGTTAGTTAAATTGGTTGAGTACCGCAAATTTGGTTTATTATTCATTTTTCTCTGCTATTTTAATAACAGGAACAAGTTATTATGGATAATTCAGCTAGAAAAAATTATAAACGAGGGACAAGAAAAATTATTAACAATGGATTAATTGGAATTTACCACAAAATGAGTCTTGGTTTTCAAAATAAAAGAGTTATATTAGAATTAAAATAGACTATAACAATTAGTGCGACCTAGCAATAGCCTTGGAAACCTAACGTGTACTGCTGACAAGTAAAATTGATTTTGAAGTAAAGATTAGTTTAACTTTGGTGGAACATCTCACGCTGATAAGGTGGAAATCTTGTGATTGGCTTGTCATGTGACTACATTTGTTTCGCACTAGTTTTTCAGTGAACGTGTAAATCCACAATACTAAATAAGCTTCATTAACTTATTGAATTTGAAATTTTATGTACCAGATTCAAAAATATTTGTAATCAAAAAATAACCAGTTGCACATTCTTTTATTTTAATATACCTGAAAAATTATGATTGGAGAAAATAATGTGTTTAAGTTTTGAAAGGGTGAATTTCAATAAAGTGTCAATAAAAAGTAGTATTTGAGAAAATATTTTAAGATTCAGGGTAGATCTATTCTGTACCAAACAATTTCGCCCTGTCATAATATGGATATAAAATGCCAGGATAGATGTTTGACTCAATTTACCAACAAAAAAAGGAGAAAACCAATTACATCATATTGATTTACAACGAGATGTTGGATTGAAGTGCCACAAAACCACTTTCAAATATAAAAATATGGCTAATATACATCTTAATTTTTGAACATACAAACCTTTTTGAAAAGAACGATTCTATCAGTGTCAACCTTGTAATCTGAGAAAACTTCCTCTGAAGATGTAATTGCAAAAGGATGATCATCAACTGTTCCAGCTACAGCAATAAAGTTCTTGGCAGTATCGGAAGACTGGTCCTAAAATGAGAGAAAAAAGCTTGTTTACATTTACATATTTAATCTAAATTAGCTATTGAAGAAGAGCTATATTAAGAGTGGCATATAATAAATATTTTCTGTCCATTATCAAAATTACTGAAACTACTTTAATGTATTGCCAAACCCTCCTTGGTGCCAGCATAGTCTAAAGCATCACTTTCGCAGTAGACTAGATTGCTGATGATAGAGGAGATCAAGTTTTGAATCTTGGCCGGATGTATGAGGGTGGTTTTTCAAAATAGTTTTCCACTTCTACTCCAAAGAAATTCTGGTACATTTCTTCTAAATATAACCTTTCTTTGTCTAAAACCATAAGCATAATGGTACATAAGCATATAATCTAACAGCATTCACCCCAAATGTAAAGTTAGTCAAATATTGTTTTAAATATAGAATTAAAAAATGCACATCATATGAGTATAATTCCATGAGTTTTAGAATAATGGAGCATTAACCTAAAATTCAGAAAAATAATATTTCTATTATTGCTATAGAAGAAATGAAAATCAATGTACACAGGTATAATTTTGAATTTCAAAATTTAAATATTTTCAAGAAATTAAGTTTGATGTCTAAAAATAGTTTCAAGTGATGATGTAGTGTCATAATGATGAAAAATAATAATTGATTGGCCTATTAATTTGGGCTAAGCTTTATTCATACGTTTGCCAAAACATATAGCAGAATATGCATAATTGATGCAGCAATTTCAAAATTTTATAAATATATGTTGTGCCACACATAATTAAAACTGCTGATTATTACCATATTTTAATATTTAAACTATATATAAACAATTCCTTAAGATTTATGTGACATTGGCTATGTTCAAATTATTGTGTTGTTTAGTAGAATAAATCAAATCAGAACAAGACCACCACATAAGTTTTTCATTGAACAAGTTATTTCAACTTTCCTTCCAACAGTAAACAAAGCTGTCTTCATGTGTCTCGCATTGTATGTGCATGACATGAATTGAGTTTGTTGGTTTTGAAATTGTATGTGCCTCCCAAGCATGTCGCACAGAACTGAGATAGTTAAAATTATTTTAAGTTGCACCTAGCAAACAACACCCATGTGTGTGAAATCTTTTGGTTGATTTAGAGCTAATCACATGACTAGTTTTCTGCACTGCTCTTGTTTTCTGCCGAAAATGTAAATCAAAATTGTGATACAGCAATCAACCACTAAAGAAACTATTTTCACACGTTATTTAGGAAGCAAACAAACGGTGAAATAATGAGCATTTGTGATAGTTGGTTTACTCTTTAGTTACCAAGGAAATAAAATTTGATATACATAATGAAACATTACTATAGCAAATTTAAATGTAACAAAATTTATGTCAGTGAACTATTCTAATATAGTATAATTAAATACAACATAAACCAATACAAAAAGATTTAACAAACATTCAAAAACACAATACTGTACACTAAAATGATATGCAAAGTAGCATGAAAACTTTAGTCGTGGAGTGTTCAACAATAGTAAAAACTTTTACCTTAAAGAAACCAATGATAGCAACATTGCTAGCATCAATGAATGCCTTGGCTTCATCAACATTTGAAAGTTCCTTGGCTGCAGGTCCTGTTTTCTTCAACAACCAATTGACAATTTCGTCACCTGTTCTGCCACCTAAAACAATGACATCACATAGTATAGCAGGCAGCATTAAAAAAACACCTTGGAAAATAGTTAACTCACTAAGAAAGTTGAAATATCACTCACTGTGTGGGTGCGTGTATTCAGTATCATGAACTATGGGCTCAATATTCTGTATTAATTTGAAAAATTTAGTAAAATTAAAAATGCTAACTGTGCCATCGCCTCTTAAATCCACTCATACTCTTACAGTGGATGTTAGATAGGGGTTAAACCAGTAGTTTCCAACATGGAGGTCGCGGCGTTAATCCGAAGGGGTCGCCAATTTTGTGAGAGCTATAACCTTATACTGTATTTCTCTATTAAGAGATTTTGATGAGTATAGTTAGGTTCAAAATCCAAATAAACATTTTATATTTTGGTTAGCTAACACTGACTGCATGTTTACCGACACAGTTTCAGCAGCCTCATATCAGGTGAATGGCACTGCAAGTGCTCGCTTTGTTCAACTGCAGAATATCCGCCAAGCTTGTCATTCACTTCTGTGAGCTCTTGTTCGCTTTTGTGTAAAAGCCAAGTGTTAGCGAAGCTGAGTCAGCCTGCTTCCCTTAGTGGTCAAACATCGAAAAGGCTCCCAACACCATCTGAACTCAATGTATGATCCACAAGGAGTCACTTGCATAAAAAAACAAGTACAGAACTAAGTGGTGTATTTAGTTCCATCATTAAAATAGTGAACTACATTAAGGCCAGACCAAATGAATAACATTTGTTTGCTGCTTTATGTGAGGGAATAAGGGCTGAACACAGTGCTCTCTTATACTACTCTGCTGCACGCTGGTTTTCACGTGGGAAAGTGCTCTCAAGGGTGTTTGAACTGAAGGATAAAATTAGTCATTACCTCATAGACGACTATCCTGAGAATAAAAATGAGATCAATTAAAATAGTTTCTTGTTCAAACTAGTGTATCTTGCTGATATTTTTGAAAGACTATAATTTAAACACATCACTGCAGGGGTCAAGATTGAACTGGATCTATGGCTGGCTAAAGTTGATGATTGTCTTGACATGTTCCCAAGACTGAACAAAAAGCTTGAAGAACATGACAATGTGTGGCATGCTTTTAACAAATATTTTTATCACTGATCACCTCAAATTGCTAAAATTAGGATTCAACAAATATTTTAAGGAATTTGTTGAAGATTCCAGTCGAAATGAGTGGATGCAAAATCCTTTTTCTGTTGAAGCAAAAAAGAGGCTGCCAACTAGTGAACAAGAAAAACTGATAGACCTGTTCCCGAATCGCAAAATGGAACGCAATTTTAAAACATGTAAGCTCACACAGTTTTGGCTTTAGGCTGAAAGTGAATACCCAACAATGAGTGCAAAAGCTGTAGCAGTTCTCTTGCCGTTTTCCACGTCATATCTCTGCGAAACCGGATTTTCTGCTGTGGCTACCATTAAAACTAAGTATAGAAAACGGCTTAACATAGAGCTGAATCTCAAATTGGCTATTTCTTCACTAGTGCCAAGATTTAACAAACTATCTGCATAAATGCAGGCTCAACAATCCCATTAACTGTGTTGCTATGTTTAGTTTCTTTTGACATTGTTTATACTATATTGACTACAATGCAGTGCTCTGTTGGTGTCTGTGCTGAAAAAGACTGTCATAAGGACACTTAAGGTGTTGTGTCAGTAACTTTGTAAAGATTTAGTGATTGCAGTAATGAGAATCACACAATTTTAATTCTTATATTGAAGGAGAATAATCTTGAAACAGTCTGTTGAGTACCATGAGAACAAATATCCACTGAAGTGTGTTCCTCTTTTTGGACAAAATTGCTGTGATCCATTAAAAATTCACAAGAAAGTGATAACTAAGGGACTTACCATCCAAATTTGCAATGTTCAAATGTTCAAGAAGAAAAGTGTATGATGAACACTTATGATGATGGCCCTGGACCAGAAATTGTAAAATATCTGGTGGACAAGAAATTATTTAAAGATGATGATACATTCTGTCACACTATCCCGTATAAGTGGTGGGTGACAACCGACCGCACGGACCTGGTGACTATTAGCAAGCCATGTGATGAATTTGTTGATGACTTCATTACCAAGTTAGTAACTTTGAAAAAACACCACTCATAAAGCCAATCTGCATAGGTACCTCAAAAGTAAAAAAGAAAATTTAGAACCTTCAGAATGTATTGTGGCGTGTGATTTCCAAGCAAATTTGTGGTGCAAGATAAAGTCCAAACCTTTCACTGAGTGAATGACCAAGTTACACTTCACCCATTTGACATTTACTACAAAGACCCAGCTGAAAATTCACTGGTTTCCAAAAGCTTCTATTCCATAAGTGACTGTATGGAACAAAAAAAATGTATGCTTTTCTAAAATTCCTGGCTAAAGAGATCAAAAGAACTTCTCCTTTCATACAAATTTTTATTTATTTTTCTAATGGAGCTGCTTCAAAATAAATAGAAAAATTGTTTTTAATTTGTGCTACCACAAAAACGACTTTGATCTCAAAGCAGAATGGAAATATTTCAGCACATAAGATGGAAAGGTCCTTGAAACGGTATTGGTGGCACTGTCAAAAGGTTTGTGTTAATGTCCCCAGAGAGCAGTTTAAACCACATCTTAGATCCTTAAGCCGTGTATGATTTTTGTGTGTCAAACATTAAAGGCATCTTTTTTTTATGTGAGTGAAAATTATGTTAAATTAAATACACACCTTTTGTGGGAAAAAATATATATTCAAAACTCTTAAGTAATTGCACACACAAGGCAAAAGCATTGTTTCCTGCCCCATGACACCAGCTAAATATAATGTTTCAAAACCTCCTATTTAAATAGTTTTGAGGATGCACATACAGCCATCTTCGCAGGAGACTTGTCATTTGAAGTTAAAGCAAGAGACTACATACCATGTATATACGACTAAAGATGGTGGCTAGCAGAATTATTAAAAGTGAACAAATCAGAGGGAGACTGTGATGTGAACTTATTTCACCCAGCTGGACCAGCAACTTCTTTTGTGAAATCTAAAATGACCCAGTGCCTCTACCTTTTGAGACTATTCTACATATTTTGACTAAGCAAATTCACTAGGCCTACATCTAATGGAAGAAACAGAAATAATGACCTTAAAATTGGCATAGAACTAACTAAATCACTAGAACCCAAGACTTCAAAAACAAAGAAAAAAAGAACTAAATTTAAAGTAGAAAATACCATAAACTTGTTATTTTTTTTTAAATATCTAAAAAGAAGACTAGTATTAAAAATGTGTAAAATGTTATAAACTATTTTATAAGAGAGAGCATTTGGCGCAAATGCTTAAAAACACTGAAATTACTCTGTACCACACACTAAAAATGGCTGTGTCAGCCAAATTAATGGCTAAACTTTTACTCTAAAATTGGTTTTAGGCTGTCAAAAGATGTATAAGAAAGGGGGCAAAAGATAAAAAATCATGAAGCAACCAACTTTTCAAAAATTTGTTGAAATGGCATGGGATAACCCAAAATTTAGAACCCTTGTTATGGCATGTAAAATTATTTATTATTATTATTATTTAGCACCGCGTCTTATTACCCGTTCAGGTTATATGCTTTTAAGTACCAATTACGTCTAATAGATTAGGAATTGGGAAGGTTGAATAAGAGGAAGTGAGCCCGCATTTGTGTGGAGCGAGAGTGGAAAACCATTTAGGAAAAACCACCCCCAGTTTACCCGACCGAGATTCCAACCCCGATCTCTCCGTCCTCAGCAGTTGAGCAGCCAACTACGCCACCGAGGCGGGTGGCATGTAAAAACAAACACAATGCAGACATTTTTGTCACACCAAATTGACACTAGTGAAAGAAACTAAGTGCCCCTGCATTCAAAGAAAGTGCAATGTGTGTATGTGGATTGAAAACATGAAGAAAATAATTTGATCATAAACAGAGTTAAAATTTGAATTCTAAATTTACACTAGTTTAAAATGTTATGTCCTTTTTTTCATGAACTAAAAAATTAGGTCTATGAGAAGCTTAACTACAACCAAGAATACCGAGGCTTAAATAAGTATTTCTAACTTAATATTTACCAGAGTAATCAACTGGAGTGCCTTTCCTGAAGAACTTGAGGGTAGGATAGCCCTTTACACCGTGTTCCTCTGCCAATTCAGTTTCTTCTGTGGCATCAACTTTGGCTAATTTAATGGGAGACTCTAGATCTGCCAACTTTTTGGCTGCTTTTATGTATTCTGGAGCAAGAGACTTGCAATGGCCACACCATGGTGCATCTGGAATAATTAAGATTAGTTAGAAAATACAAATGAATAAATAAAATAGGCTATTTTAAATGTTACAGTTTGGTCTTAAGCTAGTATTGTTTTACTAAAAAACAGAAATAAGAATCTTAAGATGAAAGAAAAAAGTTAGTGGGTATATTACAGGTTATGGGTCAGTTTTAAGTTCTACTTTTCAAAGCATGTTCTCAAACAATCAATCTACACATTCATATTTCTTAACAAATACAAAGTATATAAAGAGATGATTTAGTTCATTTGAAATTTAACCATTTTGCTTTGTGCACCCTTCTATCCAGAATCAGGCAAGTATCTACTTCAATCAGTTCAAATTCTCACTGTTTTTACTTTGTGTTAACACTGCATTTGGGTTACATTCCTATGTACTAATTATGCAAATGAGCCAGGGATGAAGGTTGAATTTAGTGGAAGTGTACCTGCATTTGTGTGGAAATAATGGGAAGCTATTTATTAAAAACTATTTTCAGTACATCCGGCCAGAATCATACTCCGATGTCCACATCACCGGGATTTAATATTTTAGAATCTAAGTTTATTAGGAATTTATCAGTAAATGAATCTTTCTACTTTAGTAAAGTTAATATAACTAGAATGATAGGGATGCAGTATGCAGTTTATTATAAAACCAACAGCAATATGATTAAAATGTGTAATCGCTTTCATAAAAGGGCTATTCACTCAGTCAGTGGGTTTTAAAGCTTTTATCTACATTCATATAATTTTCCATTCTATTACATAAGTTTTTTCATTCATAATTTATTCTCCAATGAGATAAGTCTTTTCAATTAATTTAGCTTTTCTGGGTGTTTTCTTTCATAAGTTTGTCACACATCTTTAAACCCAATTAATATATATATATATTTTATTATTATTATTCAAATATATATATATATATTGACGGGAAAGATTTAACCTTTTGTTTTTGCAACAAGCTATAATTGATAGCTTCAATGTACAAATGGTGGCCAATGAGGTACACGTGATCTAACCAGCCAATCATTATGCGAGTAAAGTTGACAAGGCTATTTAGTAATTCATTTGTTGGTTTTAAGGCCAAGGTCTACTCTTTAGCTTAAGTTCTAGTGATCAAACATTGAAACCAAGTAATTAAACTAAAATAGGAAAACTAAATTTATCAAAAAATTTAGGAATGGATATTACTTGGATTGAAAACTGTCAACAATCACAGATCATTACTTTACAAATAGTAAAAATCTCAGAATCATACTCGAGAATGCAGATGTTTGGCTCGAGTTATGTTAAGTTATGTGAATCGTGATCACACATCTGTTTTCTTAAGTTAACATTCAATTGATTGTGATCCTGGCATGTTAAGTTATGTTAAGTTAACCTTAAGTTAACATTAAGATGATCGTGATCCCCACATAAGTGAACCTTAAATTAACGTTAAGTTGATCGTGATCCCGGCATGAATCTTGAGTCCTAACTTAGGCTGTATCCGAATAGTCTACTTATGCGGCATCACGTTGGCTCGTGGCGTTGATAGCTGCATTGGCAATCGCGTGACAAAGTGTAGATCTGTCCGAATAGTCATGGACTAGACCAATGCAGTTTTCTCGGGGTCTTGGTAACCATGGATACAAAAGCTACGAGCCATGCGGCGTTAGTGAGGTGTTTGGCTGGCAATTGTTTTAATATTATTGTTTCGTCTGTTGGGCACAGACTTACACAAATTATTCGGTAGGAAGCAGCACTGTGGGCCCAAGTGTGTTGCTGTTCGAATAGTTTGATGCAGTCTTCACTATGAAAACCACGAGATGTGTAAAATTATCAAGAATGCATCAAGTCTGCATCAAGTCAAGTGTACTTGACTATTCAGATACAGCCTTATAGTAAAACATTGTTTTTCTGATCAGCTAGGACCTACTTATTATATTCATTAAAGTCATGTTGTGTTTACTATTGGATCACAAACATTGAGTAATGTATAGCAATAACTTGTGATCCCGCAAAATAAGAGATAGAAATATTTAATTTGACCTCTTTAAATGGTATATTGTCTCATGCAAAAATTAAACTGTATTCTTAAGTGTATATGCAAGTGTCCGAAAAATTAAGATAAATAGCCATGACTTTTAAAAAGAATAGAAAAACGTAATTTAATCCTAAACCAAGTAGTTATATTTACACTTTACCATCTGGAATATTGGTTTTTGACCATTCTTAGTAAGGGTTAGAAATGTCATCTTATGAATAAAAGTATAAATATATGGAAAAGCCTATCAGCAGTTACAATAGTATAAAGAGGTGAGTATACATATATTAAATAGATAAAATATGACGAGATAAAACAAAGAAAACATGGTTGCTACTTACAAAATTCAACGAGAACAAATTCATTATTAGAAACTCCGGTCTTGAAATTATTATTCGTCAAGACAAGAACACCTTCATCACTTATAATATCTTCTTCAGCCTTAATAACTATAAAAAGAGCTACAAGTAAACATCCTTTAAGAAACATATTTTCGTTTGACGTTAACCTGTATAAGAAGTATGGATGTACGAAGTATAATGAGGAAGACTCTTCTAACAAACAACCTAAATGGCAATAATCTTCAAGAAACGTGGCAGCACCGACTCGTGTGGAGCTATGATTGGTCAAAGTATACCACGTGGGTGCAGGAATCCAAATTAACCACTTAAAAATATTGTCGATTTGACTAATGTTTTGATGATAGCAACATTAATAATATACTAAATTTATGCTTTGTAGCTTGGATTTAATGTATTACAATATCATTTTACATGGAAACTTTGATACTTTAAGAGTAAATCTCACATAAAATTAAAGTCATGATGGTATTTTTGAGAAGGAGGGGTGGGAGGGGAATGCAGACTTTCGATACTAGCTAGCGATGTGCAACTATAATCGATTAATCGATTGCTTTGATGTTATTAATCAAATATTTTTTTACCGATTAATAGAATTGCGATTAATCGAGTTAATTGATTACCTTTCTAACGATTATTGAACAATCGAATCAAATAATCAGAATAAAATGTTGTATTTTAATTATTTAAAAAAAAATATCTTTTTTACTTTTACATATCAAGAGAAAGTATTGAAATTGTGAAAAATTTTGATGCCGAGATCATTATGAATTTTGACATTTCATGTAAGTGACCCTGAACACTAAAAAAGTGGATCTTATACAAATAATAATTAGTACTGACGGCCTGACTGATCGTGTAGGGACGAATAAATATGAAGCGGGCTACAGATGATTTGACTTGTCGTCCCGACAGCGGCAGTCCACTTGAACCGATCAGATGTTACCTACATATGGTCTGACTTAGCACCTGATTTTATCACTCATGAAATTATTTGTTTGTGGTGGTCCACCTGTGGATGGATGTCGGATGGGCCGGCCACCGGACATGCAACGGTAATTTACGTTAGATGACACCCCTACTCACTACCTAATATTGTGTCTGATCTTACCAAATCAGCCTGACCACCTGGTCAAATCATATCGTATGTATCCCACTTATGAAAGTAATTTTAATAACTGTCAAATGGCGTATAGCCCAATCGGGTAGTAAGACTATCAGATAACCATCAAGCCCTATTACATTGTATGAGAAACATGTTATTTTTAAAATATTTTATTTAGCACCTCGTCCTACCACCCATTGGGGCCACACACTTAAGTACCATTTACGTTTATGAGTTAAGGATGAGGGAGGTTGCATATATAGGATGTGTACTCTGCATTTGCGTGGATATAGAGTGGAAAACCATTTAGTAAAAACCACCCTGAATACTGAGTACACCTGCCCGAGATTCGAACCTTAATCTCCCCGTCATCGGCAATCAAGTGCAGAAATAGGGATTGCTGTCAATGGGAGCGATTGTCTTCAGGCCCCTCAAGTACAAACAAATGTTTTAATTAATACGTATTTTAATCTATAAAAAATTATAATAACAATAATCGTAATATTACTTACTTACTCTATGGCACTAGGAATTTGAAAGTTCATTGCCGCACTTACAAAGTACGCCATAGATCCCTATTTTTAGATCATTCTATCCAGTCCAAAACATTACATCCTATTTTTTTCAGGTTCATCCTAATGTTATCCCCACTATCTGCGTATATGCCCGGGTGGGATCTAGGTCTTACGAGTGGTCTCTTACCATTAGGTTTGCCAGTCAAATCCTTGAACGCGACGTCTGGTGAGGAGTATAGTGTATTTAGCTAATCATTATGTAGCCTCCTCCACTCTCCACTATCATCATCAATATTTTGTTCGTATATATTCCTAAGCACTTTGTTTAAGAACACCCTAAATTCCTTCTCGTCCTGTAAGGTAAGTCAGGGTAAAGTTGAGATCAGACAGACACAATACAGAATACAATCTAAGGACAGTGAAATTCTGACAGTGGTGCAGTGCGAAAGAAGAAGAAGGGGCCTCTTTCATAAAGTATTTTGCTGACAATGCTGAATGTATATAATAATATTGTATCATTGCACTGGGAAGCACACACACCACACCACTCCTCAACCCCTTCCCCTAATCATGCATTACGCATAGTAAGTAAATAATGGTGAGGGCATTCCTCTTTCTTTTTATTTATTGAAAATGTTGCCAAATAAAGTTATTTTAAAAAAAGGTTTTGATTTATATCATAGCGTTATAACGCTATTTAAGAAACCCAGTTTTTAAAAAATCATGTAGATTTATAATGTTACTTAGAATTATCCTGAGCCCACTTAATTGTAGTTATTTCAATTTATTACTTATCATTGCAAGAATGTAGGATTATTAAAAATATATTTTGATAAAACAAATAGTTATATTTATGTAGGTCTTTGAAATCGAAAATTAATTGTTATGTTCTTTGATAGAAAGAGATGTTCCTCCCTTCACATTGTTTTTGTATCAGGCTTTGTAACATTCCATTTATGCTGTTTTGTAGAATGTGTTACACTAATGTCCATTATTGTGTTTCACATACCTTACGAGTTTTAATTAACTAAGTTAATTTTAGGCAAAAGAGGGAGAGTAATTTTTTCTCCCTACATTAAATTGATAATAGATTAGTTGCTGATCGAGTATTATTCACCGATGCATTGATAATTCGACTCATAGTTTTTAAAATTAATCGATTAGGAATAATCTATTACTGAACACTAATCGTCCGTCCCTAATGATAACACAGAGTACAGTAGCCCCACAGCTTCTTTGGTGCTGACTGACAGCTTTGGAAAGTTACCAGACCAAATTATGTATCCCTACGCCGAACCATATGATCTGCAAAAACATGTGTTTAGCAGCTGTCACTTTTGACAGTCAAAATTTAGGTCTATACCTAAATGTTGACTGTCAAAAGTGTGCCGAGTTCTCGTCCCTTATTTTTGGGACCGCGCGCTGCGCAGTTTGCCCGTTCCCCCTACCCCCTTCTTGCCGTGCGCGGTTGGCTGCGCTCGGCCTCGTCTGATTGAGTGGCTTGTCCAGCCACACTCTGGTTTAGGATTCACGCCCATGAGGGCCGATTATTCACGAGTCGTTGGCTCTTCGGTTCTAGGCCCGTTGATGAGCAGTTTGGAGTGACTGCGAAGTTGTAACTTGCGGGAATGGAGATGGGGTTTCTTTTTATATACAGTTGTGTAACCGAACCAACAAAGGAATAGAATTAGAGTCCTGAATAAATACTTGTGTGACAACATCCAGAGTGACTTCTTCGTACAACCCCTTCATAACTACTTGTTGTGCCGCGCCCCAAGTCTGGTGCGCGATACCCCTAACATCGACACCGGTGAAAACGGGGGCTGACACATTGTCGCCCACAGCATTGGATGGGTCCACGAGAGGTGTGGGCACAAAAGTCAGCTGTGAGCTGTCAGTCAGCACCAAAGAAGCCATGGGGTTACTGTAGTACGACTACGATGTGCGCATGTAATACAGAAACAAACACAAACACCAATTTTCAAAATTTTAAACCAATCCACGTATTTATTTATTTATGTATTTATTTATTCAATAAAGTAGTGGTTTGTGCATACTTTTAAATAAAAACCGTTTTCAAGGACAAAGTGGCTACAAATTAAAAATAAATTGCCAACAAGTTTAAAAAATGTATTTTAGATTCTACATTAGTAAATACGACAGATTCGATACGATACGATACGATACTTGTCAAGCACAAAAATCAAAGAACAGAAAATTAAACAAAAAAAAAGTATTTACTCATTTTTAGGCATTTAAGAATTTTCAAACAAGGCATGATTGAAAATATTTCTTATTATAACAGGTGATGCAATGATTGGCATTGCTTTCTATAATATAACTGGATGTACATAAGCTATGACTGAAATTTTCGAGTTGTTCTCTTCATATCATTGTATAAGAGAAAAGGTATCTTTAAACTATATCTCTCTTTCATACACCCATAAAACGCAATGTGGCATTTTGACATCGTTCATTAATTTGATTGAATATATGTGATATAACAATGTGTAATTAGTTAAACAAAATATATGTGTTATTAAAAGCTTTGAAGAGCATACCAAAGTTCGAAACTGGTGAGATTTTCCTTTAAATAAGTTATTGTAGGCCAATATATACGATGATTTTTGAAGGAGGTTCGGGTTTATCCTACCAAAATACAAATATATGATAGTATTCTGGTACGAAATAAAGCCTTACAGATTGGGGTTCCTAATAGAATCAGGGTTTAGTACATACCATACTTCGTACAAGCCTATAAACTAACTTATGGTTTGAAAGTAAGACTTCTACACAAAGTATGCCATTCAAACAAATGTAATAAATTTTTTAGCTTACGTGTTTCATTATAGTTATCGAACTTTCAAAATAATATAGTTTCTGAAAGCAATACCTATACAAGATATGAGCCAACATTTGGAAAAAAAAAAGCTAATATAATAATACTTTCTACAAGACTATAACCTAAGTGATCGTTTGAACGTAAGATAACTATACAAAATTTGTAATTCAAACAAATGTAATCACGTTTTGAGATACCTTATTCATTATATTTAATGAACTTTCAATATAATATGGTTTCTGAAACCAATATACAAGCTAATACCCAACTTTAAATAAATATATTATTATTATTATTATTATTTAGCACCGCGTCTTACTACACGTTCGGTTTATATACTTTAAGTACTAATTATGCTAATGGATTAGGAATTGGGATGGTTTAATTAGAGGAAGTGAACACACATTTGCGTGGAGGGAGAGTAAAAAACCGTTTAGGAAAAACCAACCCCAATTCACCCGTCCAAGATTCGAACCTCGATTTCCCCGTCCTCAGCAGTAGAGCTCAACACGACTAGCGCGTTAGCCAACTACGCTACCGAGGCGGGTTTTAAATATATTAAAGATTTTATTCGTATTTGTACAGTATTACCTGTAAAACTGAATTGTATATCCTTTTAAGTAAATATTCCTTCAGGGAAGTGTGTTCTAATACTTCATTATTTTCAAAACAATACCACTTTTATTCATCAGAGACATGTTTTTGCATAAGAACATTAAAAGAAACCGTTAAATTTGTCCCCCCACAATGAAGTAGACGATAAACTTGGGCGTCACTCTTTTGTACTTGGCAATGCGTATGTTTATGTCATCCACTATAATATAGAGATCACTGGAGTTATGACAGTAATCACTCAAACTCACACTTAGTATTAAATAAACTTCAATATCTTTTAAACAAATAATTATAAAACCGTATTGAAATATTATTTTAAATGTAGAGGAAGAAAGTAATTTTCTATAACATATGTTTGCTTATAGTTTTAATAAGTTTACGCCAGTGATCTCTATAATATACTGGATGGACATAAACACACACCTTACAAAGGACCAAAGCGTGACGTTAAAGTTTGTCGACTGCTTGATTTTGAGGGGGACAGATTTAATGGTATATTTCAATGTTATTGTTTTAAAACTGTTAAAAAAAAAGTCAATATACCATAGCCGAAGTGTAGGCATAAAGATAATTATCGTATGTTAAGGAATAACCTATTGTATATGTGGGGCAACACTGTTTTTCTTTTTAATATATAATAACCACCATCTTGTTTTTTTCTCTGGATCCTCTTTATAATGCTGGAATTAATGTGCTATGAAATTATATCAAATTCAATCTGCATCTTGCTATTTATCTTATAACTATCCTGTTATATTAATCACGCGAAATAACAGGTTATGGGCACAGTATAAATAAAGGGTGGTGGCTGGAATAGTGAATTTGAGGAAGTAAGCATGGAAGAGAGGTCAGATTAACACGTGCTATCCAATATATAATAAGCATACAAATGGAGAAAGATAAGTACAGAATACCACTATTTGATGGGAATAATTACTATGATTGGAAGTTCAGAATGGAAGTGTTTCTGGACGATAAGTATGTATTGGATCATATATGGAAGTCACTGACGGAATGGCAGATCTCATTTAATCACGCGGAGGAAGATAACCAAGATGTTAAAGTATCATAGGATAAGACATTATTGGAGATCAAGCGAACATATAAAGAGTGCAAAAGTTTTATTGTGCAGCGAATTCAAGATAGCCAGCTGGAACATGTGAAGGGCAAAATTACAGCTTACGAGGTATTAACCAGTTTACAGAAGAGATTCGAAAAGAGAGGAACAACCAGTAGGAAGGTATTTAATAAGAAACTGCATACTATGAGGTATAGGCCATCTGTTGAAATGTTTAGTGAATACTGTCTCAAGTTTGATAAACTGTTCCGGGAATTGAAGATTGCAGGTGAGCTGTTTGATGAAGAAGGGATTGTAATAAAGTTCCTATTGACGATGCCTGGCGAGTTGGAAGGAGTAGTATCAGGTTTGCAAACGCTTGGGGCTGATAAGATGTCTTTGGAGTTTGTTAGACAGAGAATCGATGAGGAAGAGATGGCTCTGAATGAAAGGAAAGGAGGGCGAACTCGTCAAGGGGTCAACCAATGGCCATCTCTGTAACCAGGCAAGAGGTAGTGTCTAGAACTAAGCCACTAAACAGTGTATTGTCTGAAAATGTACGTCAGAAGGGCAGGTACCCCTTCAAGTGTCAATATTGTGGGATTCAGGGGCACAAGAGACATGAGTGCTGGAAGCCAGGTGGAGGGGTGTACGGAATAGGACCAAGAGGATATACAAATCTATCAAGAAACGCACACCTTGTTCAAGATGAATCCGATAAGAAAAAATGCCTGCATATTGTTTCCTAGTGTCAGTTAATGAGTGTAGTGTGACACAATGTGATCGTGGTAAAATGATACGTGGGTTCTCGACTTGGGAGCCATTGATCATCTTGCAATGAAGGATACTCTTTTAGTTAATTGCAGAAAGCTAGATAAACCAATGACGATAGGAGTTGCTAGATCAAAAGTGTTCCTAGAGGCAAAGGCAATAGGTGATGTATGTGCACAAATTCAACTTGTAACGTTGCTTGAGATCAACGTTACAAGCAAGAAGCAAATATGAGTTAAATAACACCAAGTCTACAACCACGAAGAGTGGACATAACAAGACTCACCAAAACTGCCCCGTTTCTCGGTCTCTGTGTGTGAAGTCTCATCAACAAACATCCCGGCCCGCGTACATTGTTCTCGCCCCGAGTGAAAAGGCGTAACTGATAGACTGTGGAGGTGTGGCGTGGTGAGCGTGGCATTTCTCGCGTTGCCCCATGGGAAGTGGTCAGATGGTGATCACGTGATGTTCCAGACGTCTCTCCAATGACCTATTTGTTCTTTACCACCAATCCCGCTGTTTCATGTGAATGTTCTACTATGTTCTTTTGGCTTCCCCTATGTTCCCCTCCTCTCAGAGAAAAATTGCTTATAATCTGATGTCGTTTGCCTTAAGCAGCACTTCTTGGTTTGTCCGTGTCTTGGACACACATCACGGGATGGGATTATTCCCAAAGGTATAAATTCAAATTTCGGCCGTACTACTCAAAATTTACTGTTTGGAAAATAGTTAAAGAATATTTTAATAGACTATAGGTTAGGTCTAAATTCTCTTTTTGGCCAGTACATTCTAAATTTCCTTTCGACTTTCATCTGTCATTTTCTGTAATATTGTAAGAATGGCTAAGTACGTAGATTAATATGACGTAATGCTATTTATAATTTGTTAAATATATTGCCAGGGTTTTGCCCTTCCGGCTTGTTGTCCCGAGATTGAAACTATGAGGGACCTTTTGTATATTTTTTTAACTTACCTTTACAAGGCGAATGCCTGGATTAATTTGGGTTAAGAATAATATAAGTATTTTATTTTTTTTTTGGGTTGCCATTTAAGTAATACGCCAATGTTTTGTAACTATGAAGCGTACGTAACTTTCCTTTGTAAAATGTAATGTTTAGCGCTGAAGCGCACTGCGGGTTGCCGCTGAGGCCTGTTAAGGGGCCGTAAGCTACGTAGTAAATGTAATTGTTAGGATAAGGTTGCTATGGCTACAGCGCCTCAGTATAGTTATGGGCATAACCCCTTTATCTCTTTCTTTATTTTTGTAAAGCTACATTGTAAATGTAATTGTTGGACAAGGTTGCTATGGATACAGCGCCTCAGTATAGTTATGGGCATAACCCTTTTTTTCCTTTTATTTTATGTAATTCTCTTCTAACTATCTGTTGTTACTTGTATACATATATTCACATATATACATATATAATTATTGTTAATCTTTTCTCAAATAAATATTTATTTATTAGACTCGCAATCTTTAATTTACATCGACAAGTTCAAAGTAATTTTGGCTGATCAAACAAAAGACTCTCGTACCATTCCTTTTGAGTATTAAGGTATAGTAGTGGATGGTGATTGAGAAGGGTTCATGGCGACAGATTATTGAATAGGTCCAAGTATAGGCCTATCAACAAATATGTGGTCCTAACGCTCTTCTGCAATTAAATCATTTCCTGTTGTTTTCTTGCCCTCTTTACCTTATTGTACGTGTTCACCTGCCCTTGTCCAGTAGAGGAGAAGGGGGTGGTACAAACTGTATGGTAAGCTCAGAAAACTTTCTATTGATGATATGTTACTAATAAAAAAAAATTAAAGTATAACTTAATTTCAGTACCAAAGTTAAAAATCAAAGGGTATGAGTGTATGTTAGAGAATGGAAAATGTACTATTTTAAAGGGGGTTAGTTAAGTTGTAGTAGGAAATAGAGAAGGCTATCTACCAAATGTCGATGACTATCATAAATTCTTGTGATGATGTCAATACATGTATAATTGAAAATAATGCTAAGTTGTGGCATGCTAGACTAGGCCATATAGGGAAACAGAACCTATATAAGTTGTCAAAGGTAGTGGATGAAATCGGGGAAGTTAAGGAAGGGAGTAAGGAACTGTGTGGAATCTGTATAGAAGGAAAACAAACTGCAAGTTCACATAATCACACTAGAGTAAGGGTGAGGAGACCGGTGGAAAGAATTCATAGTGATCTGTGTGGTCAAATTTAACCTGGTAACTATGATGGAAACAATTATATTCTAACATTAATTGATGATTATACTCATTTTACTGTAGCATTTGGTCTTAAATAAAATATGAAGTATTGTACTACATGAAATTGTATGAAGCTATGGCTATAGCCAGGTTTTTTTTAAGTATAGCTTTAGATGTGACATTGGGCGAGAATATGTTAATCAGGATGTAAACGATTTCTTTGTAGAAAAAGGAATAATTATGAGCTAACGATTCCAAGAATCTGTGATCAAAATGGTGTGGCGGAGCGTATGAATCGCACTATTCTGGAAAAGGCACGTCGTATGTAACTAGGTTTTAAGCTAAGCAAGACTTTTAGGCTTGAAGCGCCTTTGTCTGCTGTATACCTTATAAATAGGAGTCCCACTGTAGCATTACCAAATGGGAAACTACCAGCTGAATTGTGGTATGTAAGTAAGCCTAATCTAGGAAAACTAATATTATCTGGGTGCATAGCATATGCTCACAAAGTAATAACTTAAAGAAATTGCAAGTTTGACTCGCATAGTTGGAAGTGAATCATGCTAGGGTATTTCGATAATCGATATAGGTTGTGGTGTTCAGAATTGATAAAAAAATTATTGTGGCAAGCAGTATCAAGTTTGACGAACTAGAAACGAGTTTGAGGAAGGGGTGTGGGATCATGAATGGGAAAAAGTAGAAACTGGAGAATCACATGTAGAATAAAGAAGGAACATACAGTAGCCCCATGACTTCTTTGGTGCTGACCGACAGCTCACAACTGACTTCTGACAGTCAACATTTAGGTAAATACCTAAATTTTGACTGTCAAAAGTGACAGATGCTAAACACATGTTTTTTCAGATCATATTGTTCGGCGTAGGGATATATAATTTGATATGGTAGCTTTTCAAAGCTGTCACTCAGCACCAAAGAAACCATGGGGCTAATGTAGATTGAAGAGGGGAACAGGAAGAATTCAGAGGCCTTGGAGAATTAAGTTTTAAGGAACAAGGGCAGGAAGATGAGGAATACAGTAGACGAAGGATTAGGAAGGTTCCTAAGTATGTAGGGGATTATGCTGAGGGCAAATTAAAGAAATTATCTAGAGCTGTAAAGGTTTAGGAAAGTGAAGATTTAACATCTTTAGTAGCAAAGGGTGGATATGTGGATTCAATGAAAGAACCAGAGGAGCAGGGGAAACCAGCAAGGTTGGTTACTATGCCCTCAGTAGAGGATGTAAATATTGCAATAAATGCAATTTCATTCTGTGTAGGGTTGCTACAAAGTATGGCAGAGTTGGAAGATAGACGTGACAGATTGCTGAATAAGAGCAGTTAATGAGGAAATAAATTCATTATTGGAAAGTGAGACATGGGAAGAGGTAATAAAACTAGAAGGGAAAAGAATTATCAACACTAGATGAGTGTTTACATAGAAACAAGATCAAGATGAAAATTTATATAGATACAAAGTGAGGTTTAGTAGCTAAGGGGTTTGCACAATCGATAGGATTTGACTATAATTATACTTATGCTCGGTTACTAAGCTTACTACTGTAAGAATTCTGCTGTATCTAGATGATTATTTGGATGTTAAAAATGCTTTTTTGCCTGGGGTTTTAAAGGAATAAATCTTTATGTATCCACCTGTTGGGGTAAATGTCGCGGAAAGAATGGTTTTCATGTTAGAGAAAATGTTGTATTGCCTAAACCAAGCACTAAAAGAATGTAATTACAGATTTGATGTGTATGTGAAGTCTTTTTGTTTCTAAAGCAAATATAGCTCGCAGAAATGTTTGAGGTTCGGCTCACTGGAAACATTGTATGCGCCTATAGACAAAGTTCTGGAGATCAGTTCAAAGCACGCCTCTATAACCGTTAGAGTTATAGTGCTCTTCATGTGCACTGAGGGAGATTTCCCTTAAATTGACTCTCCACTCTCCCTTCACACAATTGCTGGTACACTTCCTCTAAATTCAATCTTCCTCGTGTATGTAACCCGAACAGGTAGTGAGACGTGGTGATGAAATAAAATGATATTTGGGAGAGTAATTATTGTACCTGTTTCGAGTTAAATTATTTTGTGTGTCGCTTGCTTATATCATTCGCCTTATAAAGTGCATGTTAAGCATTTATAGTACTAATATTATTTCACGTTTGAGCTACATAATTCGTAGCCTAGTTTGGGGAAAGATTAGCCTGTACTAATGTTCTGCTTTTTACCCAGGGGACGCTCGAATGTACTAATCGTACATTATTTCGATGGAGGCTCTTTCCATGTCCCAATGAGATGAGGTGATGTTGATTGTGAGTATGAAGCTGATAGTGACCGCGTCTTGCTAACCATTCAGGTTATACGCCTATGTACTAATTACATTAATGAGTTAGGGATTAGTAAGTTTGTATTTAGAGGAAGTGTACCCGCATTTATGTATAAGGAGAGTGGAAAACCATCTATATTAAACCCGAACGTGATCTAACCCCGGTCTACCCGTCATCGAGTAGAGTCTATTGATGCCTTAGACCATGCGGCCACTGAGGCAAGTAGTAAGTAGGCCTAATACAATCCGTGAGTATAAGGGTGATAGTTAAGTATGAGTATGTGGAGCCAGTGGAAACTCTTAAATCTAACTAATTAAACCCTGGTGCCCATTGGGGTATTTCCCCTTTCGGGAAAAATACCCAAGGTATCAGCCGGGAATCAAACCCGGGACCCCTAACCTCGTGGGCAGGTTCATTGACCAATGCCCCACAAGGTCAGTTATCGTTTTAATAACAGGTGTTACGATTTTCGAGTCTGAGCTATGAATGTCTGGGACCTAAGATGCAGAGTAACTCAATTGGAGTTGATAGTCTAGATTCAAATAAGGTACCATGTTGTTTTTAAAATAATAGTTATGATAATATTGCTATTTCTTTGATTTATTCATAGGTTAATTAGTATTTTTATTCATTTTATTCATATAAACAATAAAACACAAACAATTATTTTGGACCATTCAATTTGAAATATACTTTAATTTACAAAATTTTAATTTATTATGTGTATTTTACTATACATGATTTGAAATTCCTCCAGCTTGTTTTCCGTTTTTTACAATAAATATTGCATTTATAGTAAATTTTAACATTTCAAAAAAAATCACACATCAATTCAAATATTTGAGGCCAAAAGATTTGGTTAAAAAGTGTTCTTGAATTAAAGTAAAATGCATTTGTATTTGATATTTTAGCAAAATATGCTTCCTTTTGTGGCGAAGACGAAGATGGCCCTCCTCAAGGGGAAGCACTCGGCTATGAGGCACCCAACGGTGCGCCTATAGGATACGTAAGGGTAAATAGGTATCTAGATGTAATGTTAGACGAGGGTTTGTTTTTCAATGCTTATTTCAGAATGGTAGCGGGAGTGGCGAAGGCTTCGTTCGGGAGACTCATCCAAGTCTCGAGAACTTCCTGGGGATTGGACTTCTCGACTCTACGGAGGATGTACAAGGCCCTGGTGGAGTTGGTGCTGACCTACGGATGCGTGGTGTAGCAGTATCGGATGGAGGTAACCAGCAGCAGGCTCATCCTTCTGAAAGCACAGAGGTATGCGCTTCTCGCAGTCACCAAAGGGTCCAGTACAGTTTCACACGTTGCTTTGCCTGTTGTTGAAGGGATTTTGCCGATCGACCTGCTCGTTAGGGAAAGGGTTGGGCGCTACTTGGTGAAGATGAATGTACTGGATCTGGACAAAGAGAGGAGGAACGAATGGCACGACACACTTGCCATCTGGCAGGTGAGATGGGACGGGTCCACCAAAGGAAAATAGTCTTATCGATACTGGCCTTCTGTGCAGGAGAGGATGGAGAGTGATTGGGTCGCTACCAATAACTATGCTACGCAGCCCTTAACCGGTCATGAGAACTTCAACGTGAATCTGCATGGCTTCGGGCTGAAGGAGAACCCGGACTGTGAGGCCTGTGGTGCCCACGAGGATGCAGAGCACGTGCTGCTGGCTTGTGAGCGGTTAGAGAAAGAGAGAAGGATCCTTAGGTTGGAGGTAGGTGGGCCGTTCTCACGGACGACGATGGTGAGGGATGCCCGGAGCTGCGCGTGATTCCATAGGTATGCGACGGTGGTCGGGAAGACGAAGGAAAGAAGAAATAGAGGTGTCGTGAGTTAAGTTTAATAATAATGTGTGATTTTTATAGGTCATAGATATAGGTTGGTAAGTTACTAATTATGTGTCTCTTTAAGGGTAGGTGGGATATGTAAATAATTGCGTGAGATGTGTGTTTGTTTATAGGATTAGTCATAGGTTGTAAACTGCGTGCGATTCATGCTGGAGGTAGGGTTGGGAGAGGTTAGGTTAGAATAGGACACGGCCAGTGGCTCGGATCTTATTCTTGTTGGAGGATTTTTGTTAAGGATTATTTTTCAAAATGTAAATGCAATTCAGAATTGTTTGCTCTCTTTGGCTTTAAATTCAAGAAATGGTGGCGGTTCTTCAGGAGGGCCGGGGTGGGTACCTCCACAAGGTCTTCACTGGGCAACGTAGGGTCAAGACTTAGTGTCGATCCCTACGGCAGAAACCCACCTCCCCCACGTGGTGAACACCCACTGCATTCTCGGATACGGGTGAATGCGTATACGAGGGGTTCTCCCATGCTCGTTGTAGCATCACTTGCCCCTTGAAACCGTAGTTGCGCTGCGAAAAGTCTCTTACTTATATGTGGCGTTGCAGAAAGAGGTCCCAATTGGGCGATAGAGGGAGTCCTTTCTGTTCCTATCTACTTTCTAACGAAACCACTGCCAAGGAAACGGGCTTGGGAAAATTAGCGGGGAAAGAATATCCTGTTGAGCTTGACTCTAGTCTGGCACTGCAAGGAGAAATGAGATGCGTACCATAAGTGGTAGACGGCTAATACCCACCAACGGTGATATACCACTACTTTCATCGTTTCTTTACTTCCTCGGTTGGGCGGATTGCGTGCGTCGGCAACATCCGTCCCTGCCAAGCACGTAAGGGAACCCCAAGAGCGAACCGACCCCGACCAGTTCGGGTCCTAAGTTCCCCCCAGGTACCACCCAACAAAATCTAGACTCCCTAGCACCGGCAGCTCTGGATATAGCCGTTGGGGTAAGGAGGAACGGGTGGTTTGTCGGGCCTAAGGTCCCCCAGGTACCACCCACTAAAATCTGGACTCCTTAGCCCCAGTGGTTCCATAGATAGCCGTGGGGGTAAGGGTGAGTGAGGGTGGTTGGCCGGGCTTAAGGTCCCCCCAGGTACTACCCACCAAAATCTGGACTCACTATTCCCAGCGGTTACAGGGATACGAGGGTTGTGCTGTTTTAGATTCAGTGCCACCCACGTGACCCAGGCGTCATAAGGAGAACGAGTAGAAAAAACGCTAACGCTAGGTGAAAATCTCGCGTCTTTACTCCTACTCTTTCAAAAGTTATAAACTCGCAAAAACATCATATCAGAGTCTAGGTAGGCTTGAGAGACGTAGCCAGGAAAACAGAGACGATTTCCAAGCACCACGAACGGATATAAGCTACCACGAGAGGATGACGGGCCGGAATACGCGTGAGAAAATATACAGCCGAAAAAACATTCCATTTCCAAGAAATAATCATAGCCCAAACCCAAAAATTCGGGAAAATAATTAGAGTTCAAAAAGTCTGAAAAATAATCAAAGTCCGAAAAGTGGGGAAAATAAACAGAGTCCGAAAAGGGTGAAAAATAATCTTAAGTCCAAAAAGTCGGGAAAATAATCAGTCACACTCGCACGGAGCCGAAGTTTCTCTGGGGTCTGCCTTTTGCATTTCCTTGACGTAGAGGTTTCGAGCTGAGGCCGTCAAAATCGGCCTTTACCGGAGAGTGACATTGTACTCGACATAGACCTGATTTGGGTACGGCACCATACAAACTGCTAGACAACAAACTGCTCGACAAGCTATGAACAATTATTTGAAAGGCTAGGTAGGTCAAGTGGTCGACACGACTTGGACCAACTTCTAGACAAGCTCATGTATAGGAGTACAAAGTGATAAACAACCACTCTTGAAACATATTTTTTAACACTTGTTTTGTTACACTTTAAGAACTAACAAGATGAAATATCATCCTATATAAAAGAGCACCGGCCAGAAACTAAGTTGGTAGCTTATGTAGGCTCTTTCCACCCTTACGTTCAACATACCTTCTTACCAAACGCACTATTTTGTAACTTTCAACAATATAAAATAATTCATAAAAGTTTAAAAGTATAACTAGTTAGTGAAAGATTGTAAAAATTTTCATTGAGCCGTAATTTTTGTCATTGTGTATTTGTACCCATTAAGTTAATACGCATATTAACTATTTAATTTATTTGATTACCGAACCCTTCCTTCACCTCTGACAAGACATCTTGTGAATGTGAGGAATGTCAGGTCTCCACCGTGGTTCGGATTCCACGTTAAACTGTAGGTCCTCCATATCATCTCACATTCACCCTACCATTGCACATTAGCGTAAGTGCGTATAACCCGAACGGGTAGTAAGACGCGGTGCTAATAATAATAATAATAATAATAATAATAATAATAACTATTTAAAGTTTGCTTCGATGGCCACCTGGTCTTACGTATTACTCTCGCAATTGACTGGCTGCCAAGGACAGGGTGATCAGGGTTTGATCCCGGTCAGGTGCAGTGAGGGTGATTTTTCTTAAAAGGTTTTCCACTCTACCGCCATGAAAATTCGGGTAAACTACCTATAAATTCAATCTTCCTCATCACTAACACATTACCGTAATTAGTAAAAAAGCGTATATCTCGAACAGGTGGTAAGACACGGTGATAAAAAAAAATCTAATTACACTAATGGATTACAGAAAGAGTGTTATTATTATAAGATATGAACTCTCATTTGCATGTAGGAAGATTTAAAACCATTAATGAAAACTCACACTCCGTACACCCGACCGGATCTCAACCAATATCCCCGTCATTGACAGTCCAGTATATTGTGAGAGTGACGCCTTAGACCGTAAACCACCGAGGCCAAGAACATTTTGTTGCTGTTGCGTTAGCACCAAGTTTATTAATGGGTTGGAATGAGAAGCTAAGTTAAGAAGAAATAATCCCGCATCAGTGTAAAAGTAAGGTGTAAAAACCACAAGGACGATAACTATCAGCCCAAACCACTCAGTCGAAATGCTTACTCATATTCAAGCTACTCTTAAGCCTTATTAGACAGTTTGACGAACGGTATGAGTTCATGGTTGTTACAAACTGAATAAAGGCAAATAAAATAATCAACAAAGTTATTTTAAATTTATAATTTAGATATGAGTATTGGTGAAGGTCTTTAAAAGAGCAGAAGTTATTTCGATGTGGATATTGGCCTACATCTGGTGTATTTTACTAGACACTGTGTATGTATTATGTTAAATCGAGTACAGTCCGCCAAATTATAATGTTCCTCCCCGGTCCCGGCATAAATTTATCTGATTACCAAACCCTTCCTTCACCTCTGACAAGACATCTTGTGAATGTGAGGAATGCCAGGTCTCCACCGTGGTTCGGATTCCACGTTAAACTGTAGGTCCTCCATTTCATCTCGCAATCACCCTACCATTACACATTAGCGTAAGTGCGTATAACCCGAACGGTTAGTAAGACGCGGTGCTTAATAATAATAATATAATGTTCCTGTCATTTTGAAAGATTGTAATTCTAAAGTGTGTAAACTTGTTTTTAAATCTATTATGTCAAGAAAGCTAGCTTAAGTATTTTATTATAATGTAGCTCACGAGTTTGAAAAAGTAGGTGCATTTTTGAACATTTTCCCGCCTCATATTACTTTTGATCCGTTTCTACATAGCCCGCTTCAGAGGTGGCATGGTCTAAGCTCTAAGGCATCACAATCGCAATAGACTACACCTATTTTCATAGCTGAGGGAACTGCAGGTCTTACGGAGAAAAGATTTATCTTCGCTCCTGTTATATTACAGCGTGAATTGTCAAATTACATTACAGTCTAACTTGGTACAAAACGAGTTCTAATCTCTCCGATACATGTCGTATCCATAACATTACAAAGACAGTCCCAGATAACAAGTTCCTTGGGATCACACCTCTGATGCACAACTTGTTCTTGGATAGAGAGTGTAGTTCCTCACATAGCCGCAGGGCGCTATCATCACAGCTCCCTCTCTCTTTGTTACCGTTTGCCAAATCATCAACTTTCGTTTGTTGGTAAGTGAGGGCGGAGTGCTTACTTGGAAATCACCCATTATAAAAATGCAGCATGGGGAGGTTGAGGGGTTCAATTGACATGCAAACACATTTATTCTCGGTGTACAGCCTTTTATAGAAACATTAACTATTTCCACAATCGTATTTTTTTTCAATATTGAAGTATATTAAAGTTTATCTATTCTCCACGTAATAATACTGAAACTCTTTTATGTATAAATCTTTTTTCCTCATAATTAATATACAAACAATATGCATTGCCTCTTGATTTACTGGATTAGTTCCGTCTTAACAAAAATAGGTGTAAACTCTTAACAACATTGCCCTTTCTTTACTACTTAATATTTTCCTCTTGGAATGTAATTGCTTGTAACAAGCCGGAGACTTAATACTTTTTGCTATATTTTAGCTGTTAACAATACGCTATTATTCAAATAAATATATTAATATACACATACAATTATAATTCCACAACCTTACAGCAAAAAAAAAAAACCACACAACTGACACACAAAATCTTAACGTGATCAATAAAAAAAATTATACACAGAGTACTAATAAAATATGTGTTTATTTAGTGAAATTTTTCGAGATAGTTATTAGGAACACTAAACTCAGACTACTGTAACCTTATGACTGTGCTGGAGGAAGAAGCTCCAATTAACAGCGACAACCCAATATTGCCAGATTTGATACTTGTTTTACAAATTGAGTAAATCAATAATTAAATAACCCGCCTCGGTGGCGTAGTTGGCTAACGCGCGAGTCATGTTGAGCTCGACCGCCAAGGACGTGGAGATCGAGATTCAAATCTCGGTTGGGTGAACTGGAGGAGGTTTTTCCTAAATGATTTTCCACTTTCCCTCCACGCAAATGCGGGTTCACTTCCTCAAATTCAACCTTCCCAAATCCCAATCCATTAGAGTAATTAGTACTTAAAGCGTATAGCCCGAACGGGTAGTAAGACGTGGTGCTAAATATTATTATTATTAATAATTAGATAAAATCATTTTTATTTTTAAACGGGATATTTCAGTGATTGGTAATCCTGACCTGATCCCGATTCAAATTAGATCAACTTAACCTTGATCTATTTCAAAACAATAATTTCTTTTATAAAATAATGTACCAATGTATAATTTTATACACCCCTTCCACATTCGAACTTTTTACATTCGAATGCCCTTAGGAATTTTTTAGATGTATGTTTGTAGTTTTCATGTTACTTACTTTATCCAGTAATTTTGTATCATGTTTTAACAATTATCTTTCATATTTAATACTTTTACGTTTTTTTCTGGTATTTTCTCTATATTATATTTATTTAGGCCTAGGCCGAAGGAACAAAGCACTAATACCTAACATGATATCTTTTTTCCTAATATGTAGTAGTGTAATTAGAGCAATGCGTTTATTATTTTGATTCTCTAAACCTTAATAGAAGACATTAAAAGTAACCTGTAAGTAAAATTAAAAGTCAATAGTATATACTTATTTATATAATATTTGTTTAGATGTCTGTTGGAAATGATTATTTAATAACTTCAGAAATTCAAGAACTGAGCAAGAGAGACGATACATACAAACCAATTGTTGCCCCAGAAAGTAAGTATTATCAATGTAAAAATAATGGGAGGAATTTGACTATATCATTGCTTATATTAACAAGTAAACAGCAGTTATATTTTAATACAAAGACAGCCAAACATACACATTTTTAAATACTGTAAGAAGACTAATGACGTTAATTAGCCATTCTGTTGGTTTTATAGGTTTATTTATTATTTAAATTTCCATTATGTGACCTGATTCTCCACAGCTTAGTTTCTCTTTCATATAGATTTGTAAACTGTTCGATATCAAGTGATTAACAAATAAATAACCTTTTTTTACAAAATTTAGCACCACATCTTACTATCCTTTCGGGTTATACACTTACCGTAAGTAATAATTACGCTAATATGTTAGGGATTGGGAAGGTTAAATTTAGAGGAAGTGAACCCGCATTTGTGTGGAGGGAGAATGGAAAACCATTTAGGAACCCCTACCCCCAGTTCAGCCGACTGAGATTTGAACCTCGATCTCCCTGTCCTCGGCAGTCTGGCTCAACACGAAATTAGCGCATTAGCGAAATACGCCACCTAGGCATGTATTTTAAACATTCTTTGTGATAATGACCTTTAGTAAGGTTACCATATTTCTTCGTTGTGAAATCAAGACCTTTTGGAACATCTTGGGGGATGTGTTGGATTCTTGAAAAGGGACTCTTGGGGAGGGGGGTTACGGGGTATTGTATGGTCTATGGTTGTAAAACCTCCAGGATTTGGGGGAGGAGGTCAGAAATATCTTATAACGTAAGCCTTGACAGTGGTGTTTTCAGGCCATCATGGATGCCAGGAATTAAGATATAAAATGATAAGTTTATAAACTATACAAGACATAGACACTAACTAATTAACAATAATTAATGAACAGTAGGCTACAACATTATCTCAAGATCATAATGAATTATTGTTTGAACAACAGTGTTAACCTACTTTTAAATGTATTTGTTTACATAAAGAAATAAGCTTATACATAACACAAAAAAGTTTTATTTTACAGAAATCATTCATATAAACAATGAAAAAAGTTAACTTTTTGCAGAACCAAAGTTAAATCCTGACAACAACCACCCGTCACGACAGCTAATTTTTGACTGACCATTGGAGGCATAGCTTGAAGGAAGGGAATATTTCTTGCCAGGGAGGGGTGTGGGCAATAGCATGCCTGTATATTTTACATATAACATCATTCTAGGATTAATTACTTAACTATTTGGTTTAAAATCAATTTTATTTTGTTCAGATGTGGTGTCTGTATTCACCTTCAAGTATCCACTTCAATACCCCTCTGGGGGAATAATTAAAGAGCCAATAGTGGATGAAGATGGAGACTTGATTGTACAGAGATGGCCTGAAACTGCTGAAGGAATAATTGCAATTGGTAACAAAATTAATTAAACATTGAAAAGGGGATAGAAGGGCAAGGCCTACACACTTATCGTACCTGAAAATTGTAGGACTCAAAGTTCATAATTAAAACACAACAAAACAAATCTGGTAAGTGTGTAGGCCTTGTCCTTCTAGCCTCCTTTCAATGTTTAATTTAATACAGACATTTGGTGCCATTTCTACCTTGTTTGAATCTGTAACAAAAATAAATTTTAAATCCTAAATTTGATTTTAAAACTCTATATTTGTGTGGAATCAAACCCAATTCTACTGTATACAAGCAGATTCTGATATTCTTTAGGCTACTTAAAGATGCATCATTTATCTATGAAAAAAAAAATTACAATTAATAACTGAACGATAAATTATGATAGAACCTTCGAGTGATTTATTATTCTGTTTCTCACTGTACAATCCTATTTATACATTTACAAAACAAGTATCTTTAGCCTTTCAATGAGTATCAAGAGTTTCCTTATAAAAATACAATATTTGAAACCAACACCAGGGGGTATATATATAAAAGTCAAATATCATGTCAAATTGAGAAATTTTCCTAGCACTCAATGGACAAACATACAATAATATGGCCCAGCACCTGTGTGTGTGTGTGTGTGTGTATATATATATATATCAATAAATCACTTGTCAAAAACCACTCTCAGTTCACTGAACCAAGATTCTAACTTTTGCCTCTTCGTCAACAACTATCAAGAGCTGTCTGCTAATCATGCGCTCGCTCTCCACTTTGGCCATGCACTCGTGCCCTTGTCAGTCTGGTCGAACCCTTAAGCTTTTTTTTTTACCAAATAAATGGTTTCCTACTCTCCCTCTAGCCTACATTATGAGGAGACACATTTCCTCTAAATTTCACATTATTCATAGTTTGTTAGTGTAGTTAAATTCTAATAGTCTGGACGGGTAATAAGACAAAGTGACTTAGGTATATTAAATAATCAATGCAATTCAAGATTTGTGCAAAAAAATTCCATACAATAATTTCATGCGTTAGCTGCAATATTTGGTCTAATTTCCACAACAGAAAAACAAACATATTATTTTTATGTTATGGCTGGGCAAAATTTATTTCAGAGCACAGCAGTTCTTCAACTCTAGAGCTAGTTGGCCGGCAGATCTGGCGAGGAGCTCTATTACTGGCTGATTTTGTGCTCCATCATGGTTCAAGCTTGCTGAGCAACCGCACAGTGCTGGAGCTGGGCTCTGGCGTTGGCTTCACCAGTGTTGTGGCAGGGATGTTTGCTAGCGAGGTTGTGTGTACAGGTCAGTTACACACACACACACACACACACACACACACACACACTGATTATTTTTGGGCTGGCTGTCTTTTTATATTTTAAATACAGTAATTACATATTCACTTTGTTAGGTAATAACTAGGGGTGTGTGAAGTTCCCTTTTTAAATTCAAAGCAAACTTGAATCGAATAGGCTATATGAAAATTCTCAAAGCTGAATTGAAGTTTGAATAGTTTTACACTTGAAAAAATATGATATTGTAGTTATCTATATAACTTTATGCACTAAAATTATGTATTTAAAATAAAATTGCACAATTGTGTGTAAGATTTAATTTTATTCTTATGAATCAAGTTTTCATCACAACTTATAATTCAATTACTTTTTTACAAATTTCCTTTTTTGTTTATTTGGTTTCTTCTATTAGGAAGTTGCTTTGCACGTTTAACACTCCTTCCTGATGAATTCGGAAATAATGAAACCTATGTCGGGGATCAATTTTTTTAAGAGGCAGTCATTAAGTCTTTGTCCATTGACAGCAATGTAAAGTGTGAACTGTGTTCTTATTTTCATTGAAAAAGCCATGTTGTGTTCGCTCCTTTTATATGTTTTTATCCACCTTTCCTGTACCTTTTTCCAAAATAATACATCATTTGTTTACAGCCTGTGCCCAGGTCAGTATAGTAAAGTTACTCCATCTTACTCTATCCTTCCATCAGTCTTCATCCTTTAATTTCTTCCATTATTATCCTCTCATTTGAACACTTTGTTACTTGCTCCTCCCATCTCTTTCTTGGCCTCGCTTGGGGTCTTTTTCCTACATAAGCACTTCATTTCAACATTTTCTTTGGCATCCTCTCTTTATCCATCCTCCTTACAACCCCATATCATCTCATTCTTGCTTTCTCTACTCTCTCATGTACTTCTTGTACCCCCACTCTTTCCTGGATATCTTCATTCCTAATCTTGTTCCTCATGACAGCTAACATGCTCTTTACAAATTACATTCCCATTACCTCCACTTTCCTAGTTTCTCTTGAATTCAATGTCCATGTTTCTGCTGCATATGTGACAATAGGTACAAAGTACATCCTGTACAACACTTCATTCCATACACTTAAAGGGCACTTCTCTTCTCCATAGCAGGTATCTTGCATATCTATAGAAAAACTCTCTGCTATTCTCTTCTCATTACATCCTTTCTACTTCCACCTTTCATCTCAATCACGCTTCCAAGGTATTTTACATGCTGCACTTTTCTCAGCTCTTTTCCTTCCAACTTTATCCTTTTCCTTGTCATTACCATCACTTCAGACTTTGCCATGCATGCTAAATTTCATTCCACACTCTTTCCCTTCCTCATTCCATTCTTGTGGTTGTTCCTGTACTTCCTCTTCCTTCTACCTCCATACCATCAAATCATCAGCAAACATCATGGCTTTTATTCTTTTCGTCTCGAGTTTTCCTGCCACTTTGTTCATGACCATTTTCATTACCATTAGAAATAATAATGGTGAAGGTGCACTCCCCTGCTTCACTCAATTTTTTATTTGGAACCAATTTCTCTTCCCACTCTGTATTAATACAACTCCTGTTATCCTCATACATGATTTTCACTCACATTACAACTCCTCTTTCCACTTCGACCTCCTCCATCGCTTTCTAAACTTTATTTCTATCCATGCCTTCTCCACACCCATAAATCCCATTACCAAGTCTTTCTCATATTCATACCTTAGTTCCATCAGCTGTCTTATGGCAAATATTAAGTATATTGTAGACATCTGTTTCCTAAATCCATGCTGTTCCTCTCTCCTCCTTCCTTTAAGTTTATTTTTTATTCTCTTTACCAGTATCTTATATATTTTTTTACAATGGCACATAAGCGTTATCCCTTATAATTTTTACACCTCTTCCTGTCTCTTTTCTCGAAAATAGGTATTATAACGCCCCTTTTCCAGTGTTCTGGTACTTTGTTCTCCTTTCAAACCACTCTCGTCACCCTGTATAACCATTGTATACCTACCTCACCTGCCGCGCCTGTCAGTTTCACCGTCAGTTTGTCCACACTCAGTGCTTTTTCTTTTTTCATCCTCTTTAATGCATCCACCTCTTTCCATGTAGGACCTCTTTCCTCGTCTTCGACTTTTTCTTCATGCTTCTCTGTTTCACTTTCATCCCTTTCCTCTTACGAGTTGAACATCTACTCATAATATTTCCTCCCGAGTTCCTTTTCTTCCTCTCCTGTCTTCACCATTCTTCCTTCTTCATTTACCATTCTGACTTCTTGTCTTTTATCTTTACTGTTGTTTCTTACTTGGCTATATAAAAAGGAAAATAAGTTTTCTTTATTAATATAACAATTCAATTACTTCATAATAGTGGAAATTGAAAAAAAAAAACTACTAATAAGTAGGGGTGTTTGTTATTTAAATGGTAACAAACCTAGGGAACATTTGAGAGATTTTATACCTAAATAATATTTAAGGGGTTTAAAAACTAGGTAATTTTAAGGGTTTTAGATCTAAAACATTTAAGGTGTTTCAAACCTAAATAACATTTAAAGGGTTACATAACTAAATAATAGTGAAGGGGTTTCAAACCTAGATAACCTTTAAGCAGTTTTAGGCCTAAATAATATTTAAGGTGTTTCAGACATAGATAAAAGCTGTTAAGAGTTGTTAAAGTAGAAAACATTTAAGAGGTTTCAAACCTAGAGGAGATATTTAAGAAGGGTAGAATTTTTATTTTTGGCATTCTTCCAATAATTAAATAAAAAAACACATTTAAAAACGAGATTAACTAATAAAGATAATGTATTACAATTAATTATTTCATTTGTATTATTAAATTTTTGTTCAAAAGCTTGCTATTTGTTTCAATAAAAAATGCTTTTCTCACACCCATATCTATATGATTATTTTTTTATAAAATATAATTTATATTATATTTAATAATGTCAAAGCTTTTACAATTATTACCATATTAGTTTAAAAACAATATATCTTTTTAATCTATGACTATTCTAAGGCGTTATTTTTATAATTTCCCGTTACCGTCTTGATCATGAAATTTTGACTCATTTCCCTTCCTGTCTTGATAAAAATGTCATACCCAATCATCCCTACTAATAAGTGTAATTTAAATTAAGAAAGCCCACCTAAGGAAAGAGGAAAAATGGAGTAAGAATCCATTTCACAAATGTGAAATCTTATTTCTTTCTTTTCTATATTAGTTTCTTCCCACAATTTCCCTTTCTACTTGGGTGGGTTTTCTTTATTTGATTTACATTTACTAGTTTATTTTATTTCTATCAATTTCCTTTATTGTAAAATTCATTCGGGGCCTACTTCATATTTTTTCCATATCCATATAATATGTAATGTCTTAAACAATGCAGATTGGCAATAATTGACAATAAATGGAGTATTTTAACTGTCAATTTATTTATTGGTGAAGCTTCATAATACTTGTGAAAATCAAGATTTTTTTAAAATGAAGTAGAAGCTAATATTTGTCTCAAAGCCGAGTTGAAGTGTCGAAGTTACGCACACCCCTATTAACAATATTGTTAGGAAATAAGGCATAGCCAGTCAAATGTAATTATTTCATCATTGAAAATGTTCTCTTTCTTTAGTAGTAAACTTCTGTAAGAAGTTGTTTGGGAATACTGCAACATGTTTATATTTAACCTGACATGTTTTTGTGCTTTACTCATATTTGTAGTGAATACTAAACTATACCAGCAATGGTTACCAAACAGTCTATGGCATTAGAATCTAATTGCACTTGGTTGCCATGAACAGAACGTCCAGAACTTTAATTTTTGTTGGGTGTATTGGGAATGGTCTTACAAATGTTATTTTTCCATCTTTTATCTATACTAATAAAGATAATATATCTCCTATGATCTACTAATCATCAATCAATCCTTCTTTTTTTAGTAAGTTGATGCTAAACCGTGTTTTGAGCATGTAAATAAAATTATCTTCACAACTCAGGAAATAAACTACAAATAACCATTTCTAGCCAATTGTAAAAAATAAGTTTTCCCATTATTTAATTGGCTTGAAGTGCATTAAATAGCCAAGTAATATTGTAACTTCCCTAGCACTATTTAAAACCTTAGCTTTAAAAATAAGTGGGATACAAATTTATTGTTGTTGATTTTTGTTTCATTCTTATATTTTATAACACTAATTGATTTTATTCAAAAATACACATTTGTTTGTTTTGTTAGATGTTAACAATGGAGGAATTTTGGACCTAATTCGAGGGAATGCTAAACGAAACCATAAATTCATAAAAGCAAAATTTTCTGTTGTTGGTCTGGACTTCTTTGCCAAAGAATGGTCAAAGGTTTTAAGTGAAAAATTATCAAAAGCATCGGTTGTTCTAGCTGCAGATGGTAAGATTGATTTAAATTATTTTATAAATCATTAAGCTTAAACACTTTTTTTTTTCAAGCTCTTACTGGCAAAGCTAGCTTTGTTAGGTAAAAGTAAACCTGGATTATATTCCTAGTGGGTAGTAACATTACTTGTACTAAGTATTTTTTTAAATCATTATTATTATGTTCATCTGACAACTTACCTCAGTGAGTCACGTTTCTATATACTGAGCTAAGAGTCCCGGCTTTGATTCCTGTCATGGCCGAAAAATTTATTATTGGGGAAATGTGTGTTTGCTCTTTCACAGTGATGAATTAACAACTGGAGTGTGGATGTTGTGCTTGTCCTAGTCTTAAGATAGGTTATAAGGCAAATGAAGCTACGACAGGCCTAGCAGGCCGGTAGCGGAACATATAAATGGCTTGAATAAAGAAACTGACCCAGGCCACAGTCTGGATACAGTAATAGATGTAAAAAAAATCTCTTTATAAAATCATCATTATCATTAACTGTTATCATTCTTTATCCTTTCAATATTCTTTCTCCTATAATTGCTTCCATTCTTCTGCTCTCACTTTAACACTTGCAGTTATCTACAGCTCATCTCTTTCTTGGCCTCACTAACGGTCTTTTTCCTAAATACTCTATTTCCATCATTCTCTTTGGTATTCTTTCCTTTTCCATCCTTATTACATGCCATACCATTTCAGTCTTGCTTCTTCTACAATCTCTTATACTCACTGTAACCCCACTCTTTCCTGGATAATTTCATTCCCATGGCCTCCACTTTCCCAGTCTCTCTTACATTCAATGTTCTTGTTTCTGCTGTGTGTATTACAATGGTTACAAAGTACAACCTATACAACACTTTCTTACACTTCAAGGTCACTTCTCTTCTCCATAATAGGTCTCTTACATACCTATAAAACAACTCCCCTGCTGCCCTTTTCTTTTTAGATCCTTTATACTCCCACCCTCTGCCTCAATCAAGCTTCCAAGATATTTTACTCTCTGTACTTTTCTCAGCTCTGCTCCATCCAACCTTATAGCTCTACTAGGCTCTATCGTCTTCCTTGTCATTACCATCACTTCACACTTAGCCATGCTAAATTTCATTCCACACTCTTCTCTTCTTCATTCCATTCTTTTAGCTGTTCCTGTACTTCTTCCTTTTCCCTCAATATAAAGTCATCAGCAAACATGTCTTTCATTCTTTTGTCTCCCAGTTTCCTTGCCACTTTATTCACAACCCTTTCCATTACCATTTACATATTTATTTACCATACAAACCATCTAGATCCAATTTAATAAACACCACCACCTCAGTCTTTAATCATTGAATATAATATATATTTTTCCTAAATTGATTTCAGTAATTTACGACAATGATTTAACGGAAGCCTTTGTGGAAACACTCGTTAAAATACTCAACACCCCGCCAGCAAAGACAGTGTACATTGCTTTGGAGAAAAGGTACTATTTATATTAAAATTGAGTTTTTCATTTATTTTATTCTCACATTATGAAAATAAAATATAGATATTAGAGCTGTACCAATTTAGGAAAACCTATTACTGATAGAGGAAATTAATTGGTAATGATTTGATTATTTGTATCAATTAATTCTGATCACCACTTATTTATTGAAAGGTAATACATATTCGGAAATCTCTTTTTAAGATTACTATAACAGTTAAATCATCACCACCACCATCATCATCATGCAGAGTTTCCAGCCACTGTCCGGATCTATTTGGAACATATGCATCTCCAATTTATCCTTGCTACCCACCGCCTCTCCTCCACCATTACTTATATTTACCCGCATGGCACTGAGCATTGGACGATTCCTGGCTAGCTCAGTAGTAGAGCATTGGTGTATCAAGCCAAAGGTTCCGGATTATGACTAATTTCTGTAATTATAATCATTCATTCCCCAAATTTCACCTTTCATATATACTTAGTTGTATAGTGTTACTTTCTTCCATCTTGATTAACTTGGAATATACAATTTATTTGTTCTATTGGTGGCACAAAGCCACAATCGAGTCACTGGTTGCTGTGATATCAATGATAGTTCCTAGTAGCAGATGATATCAACATGTCTATCACATACTCTGCCTTAAAATATGAGTGAACAGTGATCCTGAGCACAGGACAATCCCTGGATAGTTCAGAGTTAGAACATTGGTGCATAATCTCAAATGTCCCAGGTCTAGGTGTGATTTTTCAATTTATTTAAAAATGACTCAGCTATTGCTTATTTCTGTAATTATAATCATTCATCCCCAAAATTTCAACTTTCATATTATATACTTAATGGTCTAGCGTTGCTTTATTGCATCTCAAAGGTCCTGTGTTTGATTCCCACACCTAGGTATAATTTTTTTCAAATTGATACATATCTATATTATGTGGGGTGTCCAACAACCTGGAAAACAGGGAAAAGTAATGGAAAAGTCTTTGATAAAATTTCTGGAACCCTCACATATCCACTAAAATAATATGAAACTTTCATTTACAATAGTCAAAATAACATTTTTTTTCCAGTTAATAGTCACCACGAATCTTTTTCAACAAAGTTGAGCATATATTCTAAAAGTCAACATGGGATTATTGTGTCATTTCACCCCTCACTGTGTGTGTCTTTAGACAAAGAAGAGTCATGGCTATGTGCTTGTTTGAGAATTTAATTATGCTATTAAAAAAGCAACTAAAAAAGATTGTGACTCGCAACAAATTCTTAACTGTACTTGTAGCTCAATAAGGAAAACCTCTTTTCGCTTTATGAGGTAATTGTATTATATTTGGAAGAATATTTATATTTATTTATATAATTTATATTCCTATACCTTCTTCCAAATATAATACAATTAACTGTGTAATTTTTATGATCTCATTAGTATCTAACTTAGATCGCACTACACAGTAGCCCATTGCTTTCGACTGAAATTGTGTAACTTCATCATAGAGGGACACAATTACAGATTATGTATGTGTCTATAAATAGTATTACATTAAGTTGCGATCTTAATATTACTATTATTATTATTATTATTACTACTACTAGCACCACATCTTACTACCCATTCGGGTTGTATGCACTTAGCTGATGTGTAATGGTAGGGTGATTGTGAGATGAAATGGAGGACCTACAGTTTAGCGTGGGATCCGAACCACGGTGGAGGCCTGGCATTCCCCACAATCACAAGTTGTGATTAAAACACATCTTGTCAGAGGTGAAGGACGGGTTTGGCCATCAGATAAATCTGTGCTGGGACCTAGGATTGAACCCTGGACCTCCAGCACAGAAGTCTGACACCTTACCCCTAGTCCACCAGTTCACCTACTACGATCTTAATAAAATAATGTTTATAATATATAGCTGGCTGAATACCCTGCAGATATTATGGTCATCCGGCTTATACTCTTTTTTTTTGCCTTGGATGTTTGTTTTACTTCACTCACCAACTTAATGGGTCTGTCATGGCCTAAACCTGGGTGATGGGGTTGCCACCTGTAAACCACGGGTAGGCTTATTTTGGCAATAGTACTGATGCTACCATTTGTCTATCAGACTCATCAGCAATCAACCCTACACTCCCATCCCACCATACTGGGACCCAGCTGATCAGACCCTTTTCCAATCTTGTTGGTTTAAGTCCTGACCAGCCTCCTTTCTCTCATTTGCACCTGGCCTGGCTTCCACTGGGCTTTATGCCCTGTTACTCAGGTCCTGGGGCACACCATGTGGAGGAGAGAGCTGGATTGAATAGGAGCTAGGCTAAGCGGGACCCACTAGGTGGGCTCCTTGTATTGCTTTTCACTGCTCCATTCAAAAGCAATTAAAATAATGGTGGAAGAAAAGAAAATGATGGGGGCATTTTACTAAACTGAACCAGCCACAGGTTGGTAACATTTGATGATGATGATGATGATATATTATTATGTAGCGATATGACCATTAGCTGTTCATGGCACTACAGGTTAGGGGATTTAGGTTTTTTTTCATATCTATAAAAAAATTGACCTTATCGTCTATACATAATAAATTGCATATTCATTTAAGGGCTAAGTAAAACCTATTGCTTACCTTTCAGAAGTGTTTTGAGCATAATTAAAATCAATGTCCATTTCCTTTTAACAATAAGGCATATTCACATTATGATACTGCATTGCTTACAAAAACTGCAGTTATTATACTTTGTATATATGCATGGTGTTTTATTTCAAAATATTTTAGATCAATTGTATTATTTGTCTTATGGAGTAAAAATAAAGTTAACCCTTTAGCCTAGCTAACAAAGGGATGACAATACTTGGAAGTTTGCAAGCTTACTATAAAAATTTAAGATCTGCAGAAAACTTATTTGTTTTTTTATTTATATTTAAATCCAATCTACCTTAATACTTTTCTTCAAATTGATTTAGGCTTGACTTTTGGTTGTGTGTGTGAGCATAATAAATACAAAGTAAACACAAGTTTGAAAGCTTAGCTAAAGATTAGTTGAATAAATATCAACACATTACACAGAGGATGCAAATAATTGTGATTATGGCACTCTCCGTATGGAGAAGACCACATTCAATTTATTATAAATTAATTGAAAAATTACACCTGGACACAGTAATCGAACCATGGACCTTTGGCCTAGTGGGCCAGTGCAACTTAGCTATCCAGGATTCGTTGCCATATTCAGGGTCATTCTTCATGCATATAAAGAGCTGATAACACATTGTCAGGGTCTCAGTTTTAATTAATGGATGGACTGAGAAAATTTACCATTTTTAATTATTAGTTTTTGTGTACCCCAACTTTCTATTAATTTAAATTACCTGTATATTTACATTAATGAGGTAGAATATAAGGAAATGTACCCACATCTGTGAGGAGGGAGAATTGAGAATTATTTAGGGGGAAAAAACTTTCTGAACACCTCATCACTTGCAAACCTGACAAGACAAGATTAATGAATTAGCTCACGTGCCTTCCAATGCAGTAATGAGCTAGTTCTTATTCATGACATGGTAAATCAATGGTGTGAGTTCCTGTTATGTTAGAATTAGGTCAGGCTAAGATCCTAATAGCAAGCACACAAATGTACTCTTGAGTTGAGGATATAGAGAACCTAGGTTAAGAGCAGGGTTTTTTGCAGTTTTTTATAGCAAACTTTTTTTGGTAAAAGTAAATAAAATATTGCTCCAGTATAAACAGAGAATTTAATTATCTTCACATGATGGTATCAATAGTTCTTGAATTTTTGCCATACCTAATTCGGTGGCCGCATGGTCTAATGTGCAAATCTCATGTTGGACTAGACTGCCGAAGACAGGGAGATGGGGTTTGGTCCCGGTTGGGTGCAGTGAGTGTTGTTCTCCACTCTCCCTCCACACAAATGCAGGTGCATCTCCTCTAAATTAAGCCTTCCTAATCCCCAACCAATTAATGTAATTAGAATATAGGCATATGACCTGAAAAGGAAGTAATAGCGGTGCTATAACAAATGTCTGTCATGGTCAAGATCTAGATTTTGATGACCTAAAAATTCTAAAAAAATTACTCTTAGACATTCAAAAAATGAGCTAAAAATATGAACAAAGAGTTGTAATAAAATGCACACGACTAGATCAATCACTTGCTTTACAAAGTAATACAAAGCTCATTTTCTACAGTTTTTTCTCATTCTGACTACTATGTATTGGAAATATTCATGCATTTATAAAATATTGATAGTATTTAAAATATGATTATTCATCATGAATGGCTTAAAAATGCTTTAAAATTCCTAAAAAACGACTTTAAATAAAGCAAACCAAGAATATTTGACCTAAGATTCCAAAATGACCAAAAAAAATTACCTATAAAATACACATTTCCACAACCAAAGGACCCGCCTCGGTGGCGTAGTTGGCTAACGCGCTTGTCGTGTTGAGCTCGACTGCTGAAGACAGGGAGATTGAGGTTCGAATCTCGGTCGGGTGAACTGGGGGGGGGGGTGTGTGTTCCTAAATGGTTTTCCACTCTCCCTCCACGCAAATGCGGGTTCACTTCCTCTAATTAAACCTTCCCAATTCCTAATCCATTAGCGTAATTAGTACTTAAAGCGTATAACCCGAGCGGGTAGTAAGACGCGGTGCTAAATAATAATAAAAAACAACCAAAGGACCATGAATAGAGTTTATGTACTTATGAGCATTGTATGTGATGTAGCAATAAAAAGATGAAATGTATCAAAATCCGGGCCCTGGTCATGAGCATAGCGGCATTAGATGACAAACTTTTTAAATGAAATAAAAAGATGCCATTAATTTTCAGGACACCCTTGACAGATATTCAACAACTGTTATAACTATGTGAGGAAAATTAAACTCTATTGTTTCAATTGGAACTATAGGGCAAAAAAAAAGTTTTGCTATAAAATAAGCAAAAACACTGCCTTTGATTCACATTCCCTACATCCGCAACTTAAAAAAAATGTCTTCTCAAACACCAACTAAAAATAATACTTTTCTTTAAGGTGCTGCAGAAGGGAGTGCAAGTGTTTTTACCATTTTTACAAAATTGAAATTTTTTGGCCAAAATAAATCAAATATTTCTCCAGTAGCAACATAGAGTTTAGTTTTATGCACATGCCAATATTAACAGATCTTGAATATATGTCAAGGTGTCCTGGAATTTTGTCAAACCCTTTTCTCTTTATTTAAAGAGTTTTGACAAAATTCCAAGACATCCTTGACATATATTCAAGATTTGTTGATACTAGCATGTGCAGAGAAATAAACTCTTTGTTGCTACTGGATAAATATTTGATTTAGTTTGGCCAAAAAAAATCTAATGCTATAAAAACTGTAAAATGACTTGTGTTCCCTTTGGCCGCACCTTAAGGAAAACTTATTTTGCGTTTTGGGGTATTTTGTTATATTTATTTGGAAGAAGGTACAACTTATAGGTCTACCTTTCCTGTGCCTTCTCCCAAATACATGTAACACAATACCTAAAAAGCACAAAGAGGTTTTCCTTAAAGAGAGATATCATATTCGAATCCAATGTTCATTTCCTGTGTTTGTCCTTTATGTTATTTGTTCCTTTTACATGTTCCTTGAATCTATGTGTTCTCTAATTCTTTACCAATTTCCTAGCCCCTCCTCCCCCCTTTTGTGATATTTATTTTCCTCTTTTAGGAAGTTACATTACGCATCTCACATGCCTTCTAATAGAATGAAACCTAATTACGCGGATAGGGGGATGGTGATAGATTTTCTTTAGGAGGCAGCTATTACCGCTATATCCTGTGGCAGAAATGTAAAGGGTGATCTTTGTTCTTATAATATTGTAAAAGCCATATTGAATTTGCCCCCTTTAATATGTTTCTATCCACTTTCTCTATACCTACTTCCAAATATGTATAACAAATAAAAATATGAGATCACAACAAATGTTATTGTATTTATATAACTTACGTGTAATCTTTCCTACAGATATGTGTTCACAGTAGCTGACCTAGACACAGGGGCACCTTGCTATGAGCATTTCTTGCACTGTCTAGACCAAGCTCGGTCTCGCTCACCCGCCTCCTCGTGGTCCGTTGAACAACTCGCCATAGATTTCCCGCAGTACTTTAATTATGACAGGGTCAAGGAGCTCGTGCTGTGGAAGATTCATTCTTAACATACTGATGTGAATCAAGTTTTATTTTGTTATTTTTTGTGATGGTGATGAGACATTAAAAAATTATCATTAATTATAAAGTTGAAACCTGCTTCGATAGCCGCATGGTCTAATGCGCTACTCTCCCAATAGACTAGACTGCCACAGATGGGGAAATCTCAATTCATTCCCAGTTGAGTGTACTGAGGGTGTTTTTTGTTAAAGGTTTTTCTACTCTCTCCATACAAATGCAGGTACACTTCCTCTAAATTCAACTTAACTCATCCCTAACCCATTAGCATAAGTAGTACGTTATAGCTCGCTTCTGGGATCAAACCAAGGAGTATATGTGTAAGCGGATCTCTTATTGGTTGACATTACTTTTTCTATATTACTTTTTAAACAAATGACTTTTATGTTGTTGGTGTAGCAGCTAGTATCATACTACTCTTTAGGCTGAGTATCTTCTCCCAGTCATACACGCACCGTATTGAGTTATGTTGCGGCAATCTTCAAACACATTGGCTGCTTTCAGTTCACACCTATGCAGGTGTTTTTATAGCGGTTATCTACAGTAGGTTTTAATGGTGCCGCACTAGCACTAAATTATATTTAATTACTTTTGATGACTCATCACTAGCTTTTAACGGATTGTTTTTATTAACTTAGGATATAAAATCAAACCAGTTTGCAGCTTTTATTGAAAAAAAAGTGTATGACTTAATGTTTAGTTGTTCATTTAAATCGTATCCTGTTTAGTTAATGTTAAATTACTATAGCAATTTTGTTATCATATGACAACAACAAAAATTCAAAAATGACAGCCATGTAATTAGGATGAAAAAAGAGAGAATACCAAAGAGAATGATGGAGCTGAGAGATGTACAGAAGATACCACAAGGGAGACCTAGAAATAGATGGGAGGAGCAGTTAACACAAAGTGTGCAAGTGAGAGGAGAAGACTGCCCAAAGAAAAGAAGATGGAGGCATTTTACTAAACTGATCCGGCCTCAGGCTGGATACAGTTTATGATGATGAGTACATAACAATTGATCATATTATGTAGAAAATTTAAATAAATTATATATTTTTAAATTATGAAAAATAGTTTATGAAATATAGTGCTTTAAGCATGATAGAATACAACAATATAAAGTGAACATGATAAAATTCTAAAAATATATTCACAAATAAAATTTAAACCATTTACAAACATTATATTGAATTTGTGAACAATATATTGAAATGTTTGTAAGTTAGTTTCATTTATTTTATTTTATGATTATATTCTTCAATTCTATCATATTTATTCATTGATATGTTAAAGTATACAATAGTTGAAAAATAAATCGGTAGCTTAGCTATAAATTAGAATCCGACACCTTAGCTCATTCGGTAGCGTGTCAGTCTTTTGAGCTAATGATCCTGGGTTTGATTCCTAGCATGGTTGAAAAATTTATCATTGGTGGGTTTATCCTTTCACATATATGAATTAACGGCGAGGGACTGGATGTTGTGCCTGTCCTAGTCTAAGTTATATTTAAGGCATATGAAGCTACAACAGGCCTATCAAGCTGATAGTGGAAAATATACGGCTTAAATAAAAACTGACCCATACCATAGGTTGGAAACAGTAATGGATGTAAATATAGAGCTATAAATTAGATGTTTCCATCTTTCTAATAGCATACTGATTGGTATCTTGGTATTTTAACAGATAAATTCATTTTATGAGTTTGAGGGGGTGGCTATTTATCTCTTTGTTTATCATTGACAAACACACCCAGTGAATATAAAACATCCTTACAAGCTAAGGCTACTTTTTCTAATAGTTGAAACGCAGAAAGGAAATATTTGTAAAATTTGCTCAAGAGATTTTGAATAATTTTTTTTTTCAGTTGTGAAAATATGCACAGTTATTCTTTTCTTTTTAATAAGTTTTATATAATGCTGAAAGGAATTGTTTATGAAATCAGTTTTTTCAATAGCTTCAACATTTTTAAAATTATAATATGTTATTAAATAAGTATAATATAATTACATTTAAAAGCACTAAGACATTGACTTTTAAATAATTCTTTGCCACATAACATCTTCCTCAGGAAGTAGGAGACTGAAAATGAAAACTGCAAATATGGTTTGAATGATGTATTTCTTAGACATTCTGAAGCTTTAATTAGTGTTTAAGTATCAGACAATAGAGTAGTGCTATGAGGTAAAGCTGCTGGTCGGCTATCAAAGTATCCATAATTGTTTTTGTGTTCTTTTCCTTTTACCGTGAACCATAATTTTTCCCATGAAGCTAATACTAACTTGTCATAATTAAACAAGTTTTTTTAATAATACAGTAGACCTCGGTGGTCTTGGGGCTAAGTACTCGCCTCAGGGCCTGCTGTTTGTGAGTTTTTTTGTTATTTTTGATATTAGTTCCCTCTCCTACCATTCCTTATGATTGCTCATGTTGTGAACTCAAGTCCTTACTTTTGTATCAGCACTATTAAGTTAAGAAATTTGGTTGGTGTATTTTGTGTGTGTAATAGCTTTACCCATGTCTAAATATGAATTTAATAAATGTCGTAATGGTATTCATGACGAGTCAAAGAACTTGAATGCTAAAAATAATAAACATTGAAATCAATACTAATGTTTTCATCATGGTGGCTAAATTTTATCTCTGCTAGGAGTAAAGATAGATAATTTAAAATTAAAGTTTCGCTAATTTATGTAGGAATCCTATTTGTTCAGAGTTTTCCTGATTTCATGGATGTTATGAAATTATTTTCTTGTCTCAAATTTAGTTTGGGATACTAAATGTCCTAGGTTTTTCCAAGTCATAAAAGTATAAACATTTCATTTTGATTTTATCTCAATGCGAATCCTATCTGACCTGGCAATTGTTAACACTTGATAAGCTTTTAGACAGCGTGAGAAGGGAAGAGTTCCAACAACCTTAGCTTAGTCAGTAGTGTGTCTTTATGCTGAGCTAAGGGTCCCAGGATCAATTCCCTGTATGGCCAAAAAATTTATCATTGGGGAAATGTGGGTTTCCACTTTCACACTGATGAATAAATGGCCAGAGGCTCGATGTTGTATTTGATCTAGATGCAAGTTAGTTTATAAGTTGTGGGCTGATATAATTAGTCTGTTCAGAAGTGCACTTTGAATACCTCAAATAAATTTTATGTTTTAAAAGAAATGTTGCTTGGAAAATATTTGAAAATTTCAATCTACTAGTAAATTTCTGTGTTTTTTTAAAACTCCATTCTAAAGGTTTTTTTATCAATGACATAGGACTTGATATACAAAATCTCATCAAACGGATCATTTTCCACTGATGACTCCTTTGGATTGAAATATTTCAAAGCATATTCCAATGTTTTTTAAACATGGTTCTACTCAACTTTACTTTTCAGACCAACCCAAGCTTCATCAAACTGATGTCCACACAGTTCCATACAGGAAACACATTTTTTATAAAATTCAATTTCTTTTAACCCTTGTAACGAGATTGGTAAACCTTGAATATAAAGGGAAGGAACAAATTTATTAGAAATTCTTTATATATATCTAACAATCAAGTCATCAATTTTGTCAGAAATTTCCATAATCATCTCTTTTTCTCCTTCAATTCTTTTTACTGCATTATAAAAAACTGAAGCGTGATTATATAAAAAAAATATAACCAAAACTTAGATGTTTCTTTATTGAAAAAAATGCTCAAGCTTGTTGTACATTTTTCGCAAGAAAGAAAACACGACCTCAACGTAACAAACAATTGCAAAACTCTTTCAATTTGAAGCATCAGCGCAATCCATCTAAGTCTTCACACTCTTAGTAATTGACATTATTCAACTTAAGAATCATTGCAAAGATGTTTAAGTGATTTGACTTGAACATTAAAAACATAAAAATGTGTTAATTTGGATAGTGATGGAATCTACAGGAAGCAAGTTAGCAGCAGTTTCAATTGCATTGTGGACAATATGTGCAGTACAACCTACTTAAATTATGGAGTGTTAATTTAAGCACAAAAATACTTTATTTGTTCCTTTGTATTTGAAGCCAACAAAATTGAAATTTGTGTGATCCATGCATATCCTTTAATCTTATTTGTCATGTCTTTTTCAAGATTTCTTAGATGTAATTTACCTTGGTGATACTGTAGTAGAAATTGTTTAGATATTACACTAAAAAAAAAACACATTTTTAAGGACAAGCTTTCACTGTCACATACAGCTTCATCAGGTCAAGAGAGTAGACTGATTCTCTTGGTTGAACTGCAAGGTTGACTGTTTTTCAGTTATGATATCACTGTATAGATGGCAGCACTATGAATAAATATATAGAAAAACTAAAAATTGTGTTATATATCGTATTATTATTGTGACATTGAATGTAATAATAGTGTGCTGGTAGGAAGGAGCGTAATTACCTAAGGTTGCGGTTAGGGGCTTGTCTGGATTTGATGATATATTGATGGGCAAGTTCCCATATCCTTAGTTGTGAAGGGTTTTATATTTCTTTGTTCAGGGATTTGACCATCTTGGTTGTGTAACAGTGATTAAAGTCCAGATTAGGGGTTTCGGCATGTGATACTACAGGCTTATCTTTAATTTCCATTTTTGTGTCATGTTAATGACCATTCATTCTCCTTCTTAGTGTTTCTGTTGTGAGACCAATGTTTTGTGCTTGGCACTGGTTGCATTCCAGTTGGTAGATGAGGTTTTCAGAATCACAAATATGGTGGCCTTTTATAGGATAGTTTATTTAGTTATGTTGCTGGAGAATGAATTTGTTGGTTTATGTATGGTGCAGGTTTTGCAGGGGGTGCAGTTGCAGAGAAATGAACCTGATATTTGTTTGAGTTTGGGTTGAATAGTGGGGTCCGGCAGTTTGGGTTTTACAACTAAGTTGCGTAGATTGGCTGGTTGTTTATAGGTTACTTTTGGGGGCTCCTTGAAGTTATGTTGTATATTGGTGGAGGATTGCAATATGGGGAAACCTGTTTTCAAGATATTGTTGAGTTTGTGGACCCCAGGGTGGTATGTAGTGACCAGGGGGATGATGTTGTTTGTCCCTGTTGATGATGTGGGCCCGCTATTTTGAGCTCTATTTAACTACACACTAGTGCTTTGGGGTAGCCTCTGTTCATAAAAGCATGTTGCAGGTTTTTATTGTATCGTAAAAGATCATTGTGGTCAGAGAAAATTTTTGTTGGCTCTAATGGCTAGGCTACGTGGGAGTGATATCTTTGTGCTCATAGGATGGCAGCTGTCATAATGAAGATATTGTTGTTGGTTGGTTTCCTTGGTGTGCACAGTTGTTTTCAGGTGCCCCCGATGGAGTGTGATATCTACATCCAGAAAAGTAATGCTGGATGTGAATATTTTCCAGGTAAATATTAGCAGTGAAAATATGTTGAGGTATGCCAGTAAGGACTCGAGTTGTTGAGTGGTGCTGGTCCAGATCATAAAGATATGATTGATGTATCTGAACCAACAAAGGGGCTGTAGAGGTTCCACAGTCTACTCTCTTGACCTGATGAAGCTGTACATGACAATGAAAGTTTGTCGTTAAAAATGTGTTTATGTGGTTTTTTAGTGTTCTATCTAAACAATTTCTACTCCAGTATTACCAAGGTTGGCTATCCCTCCTAATTTAGACCAGTGCTTTATTCCAAATAACCTTAGACTGAATTTGTTTAAAAATGAGGTGGCCCAATGGCTAGATAATTTTATAATAAAGGAAATTGATAAAACTAAATAAAAAGGAAAAATCAACTACTAAGAATAAATTTGATGAAGAAAGCCCACCTAGGGAAAGAGGAAAAATGTGGGAAGAGTCCAATGCACAAAGGTGAAATCATCTTCCTTTCTTCTGTCTTCTATAGTAGAAGTAGTCACACACACATTTTAACACAAATAGAATAATATTTCGGCATTGTTGCCTTTATCAAACACAAAGAAGACTGAATTTGAAATTTTTTCCAATGATTCACCAAGAAGGGAGACCATACAGAGCACTTTGGTTTGAATTCTTTCCTTACTCTCGAAGTATCTGCTGATAGTAGGTAATGTGATTTGGAGTATCAGAATATATGGTAACAAACAAATATTATATTTATAATTTATTTTTTCATTCAGAAAGTGTGTATGACTATGACATTTTTCACTATTGCTTTTGTTTTGTTATGTGCATATTCATAACAGGACGAGTTTCAAAATCTGAAACTCTTACATATGCAGGACAATGTGCTAAAATATGGGAAGAATCATCACCCGACTCTAGAAACTATTTAAATTGGTTCTTCCCTGGCAATTTAAAACCAATATTAAATGTGTCTTGAAACCATTTGGAATATTACGCAAGGCCATCTTTCAGCGTCACTATTGATAATATCAGAAGGGAGTGAAATAAATTTAAAGGAAGCAAATTTATTTCATAGGAGAAGGGGAAATACATTCTGGGGGAAAAAGGGAAACGCTCCCAGTTTCATCGCCACTGGCTACACCTCGCATTGAAAACAAAACTACAATAAGATTCTGATCAGACAAAATGTTTATAAGATACAAACACACATTTTATCGTCAACATTGAAATTATTTTGCTACATGCCTATTATTGCCATGTTATTGTTAAATATGTCAAGTAGTGTGATGTTTCTGGAAACTCAATACCAAATTAAGATAAGAAAATTCATGTAGTCTAGTTTGGTCACACCTTTGAATAAAGATTCTTACTATTTTTAAATTCCAGCAATACAAATGCAAGCAATTTAGCAATTTTTTTCTCAATGCTCAAAATTCAAGCATAATTTTTGGTTCTCAATCAGCGGCCACCATTTTTTGCTCTTTGGTGGAGTGTGATGTTCTTTTTCTATTATGTTTCTGCAACATTGTTTATTATTTTGTTCAACATATCTAACAAGTTTTAACTATATGCATCCATTTTGAGGCAATGGAGAGATAAATTTTTGTGGTGCACCGGACCAATTATTTAAATGAGTTTAAATTTCTGGAAAGTAATAGGATATACACTTGTTGGTTATTTTGTCATTTAATTTCGAACCTGGGTACAGTTGTAGTTTAATCAATTGCCACATAAGTCCTGTTGTAATGAAACAATTGTAGCCACTAAAAGATGTTCTTGGGCTCAATCCCGAAGGCAGCAGTGTTCATTTTGGATAAGTTGCTTCTGTTCCACTTAGTCCACACAGTTTAAATAAAGAATCCAACTTAAACTAAGAAGAAATCTTTCAACTAATTGTCATAGTTTAGCCATCAAAAGCGGAGTATTAATTTTGTATTGCTCTGAAAAATATGTAAGTGGCAGAGGTATGAAAAATATCACTAATAACATTAAAAATACAGAAAGGCCAAGTGATGAATGGAGTAATGGTGTTGCTTGTAGGGTCAGTGTGTGTATATATTATGGTGGTATTGGCAGACTGATGTGCAAGAGTACTTTCTGGATCAGTGAGGAAAGCAACGGGAAACTACTTAAATCCTCATTTCACTAGTATGCCTCTTCAGTGCTGCCTAGCCTTTACAGCTGAAGGTGGAGCTGTTGAGGATCCAACCACCCCTCGGGTTGAGTACTATTACATACATTCATATGAATTACAGTACCAAATATCTTTGGAATTATTTTGATTACACATTCCATTAAAGATTCTTACACAAATCTTTATATGCATTTTAAGTTTGCATTATAATTTTGGAAATAATTTGTCACAGTATACCTTATAATTTTAAACTGTAAAACAAGACATATGACACAAAAAACATATAAACCAACCAACACAATTTATTTTTACATGAGGTGTTCTATTGGATAATACACAAAATTAGACATTGTATTAGTTAATCCTATTTTGGAATTTTAAAGTGTACATTTTTAATAGTTCAAGTTTTAAAAAAACATAGTTTTTAAAAGCTTACATACAATAAACTGTTTAAACAAAACACTTTTCTTATAAATGGCATAATGTATCAGTTGAAATAGTTGGACCACAAGCCCGTGTTACAAAATGTATCTATGAAATTTCTGTTGTGATAAAGACTCCCCCTGGCCTGTTGTTCTGACTCTTCTCGTAGCGGTTCTGTGTGTCTAACTATATCGGTGCTACCAACCTCTTTATGACTGGTATAGTAAATTATCTCAACCTCTGACTTCCACTTAACCCTCTTGACCACGTTCATTTGCTAATAACAAGAAAATAACAATTCTAAATCTGTATTTATAAGGCGTAAGTTTCAATAATAATTTACATTGGTTTTGTTGGAGAAAAGTGTACGAATAAAAATAAAATTTATCGCTATTAATGGATTTAACATCTCCTTTATAAATACAAAATTATTTAATTACATAATTTAAAGGCTAACTTAACCTTACACAAATAACCTACAATAGTCTAACTTTATTGCTATAATATTAGGTTTTTTGTCTTATGACAGGTCCATTCCTTTTGTCAGTGAACTTGGACTGCCATTGCACCCTGTCTTCTGCCATCATAAGCTCCCAGAATTTTCTTCTCTCTTACTTTAACACTAAATTTGAAGTGTAATTAGTACTTAAGTGTATAACCTGGACGCGTAGTAAGATACGGTGCTAAATAGATAATTTTCAGGGGGATCTTCATCGACTAAAAACTTGCCCTATTCATGTGTCTGCCGTTTTAAAAATCACAGTGTGGGTCCAAGTTAACTTATGTACTCATAACAGTGGCGGCTCATCATTTTAGAAGCTGAAGGGCGCAGCCGATTAGGATTTTTAATTATTTCTAAACAATACATTTAAAATAAGATACACATTTCAGCAGTATTTATTTAAAAAAAATAGCACTAACATGCAAAAATAAAAAATTGCAAATTCACTCCAAAGAATGTGGATCTCTATTATTAATCTGCATAAATATATATGTATGTATGTTCATTGTCCTCGCAGTTTCACAGGAAACAGTAAAAAGATGTTTCCAAACCAGAGCCACAAATCCAGTCTTTTTTTGTTATGCTTCTTTGGAATTGAGCTGCCTTTTGAAAACTTTATATTAATTTTTCTTGGTTTCTGTTTTAAACAGAATTAAGGACATGGCCTATCTTGAAGCATTTATTATTTTAAGCACCTGAATTGAATTATTTAATTCACCCAGGTAAAATGTTACAACATATAAATTAACAAATCATCACAATCCTAAATTACCCTACATAGAAACACCCACCTTATACACAGCACAATTATGTGCCAAGACCATAGACAAAGAAATAACAGATACGCAGCCTTATGGGAGATTTGTTGCGCCCCTCAACTCGGGTAGAACTTAAAATATCCAGTGATAACAGCGCTTCCAATTGAGAATTCTTTAAAAGAACTCTCGAGAGAGAGACAAGCTGAGAGCTGCCATCTCTCTGAGTACAATAGTCCAGGTAGCGGTAATCCCTTACCCCACCTCACCCCCTTTCATTGACCAAAATTTTTCAAACAATTGAGTGTTGGACCCAAATATGAAATGCCAGTGCTTCTACAGGGTTTAAATATAAGAGACACGGGTCTTGGAAATGCACTTGTAAATAAATTATTAAATATTTTGGGACCAGCTTCTGCGGTCAGAGTTCTTTAGAATTCACTTCTTCGTTAGACTGGACTGCAAATAACTGGAATATCAGTGTTCGAATCCCGATCAGGTGTACTGAGAGTGTTTTTTCCTAATATGCTTATAATTCTCCTTCAATGCAAATATGGGCACATTTCCCAAACATTTTACCTTCCTCATTCCTTATCCATTGGAGTAAATACGCAGATAGCCGTAATGGGAAGTAAGACATGGAGCACAAAATACATCAGTAACTAAAATTAAATACTTAAAGTCCGTTCATGATAGGTTTTTACTTGGATGACAGTTGGAAAATCATATGTTTAGGTTTTGGGTTGCCAACACTTGTAAAAGATCACAGTTTTGTTATAAATGTAAAGATCTTTTATTACCTGTTATATATTACATTCTTAAGTTTTCTCATACTATTTAATTTTTTTAAATAATTTATTTTTATCTAACTCGAAACAATATTTTAAACTTAATTAAAAGTACATATTTTTCGTTTTGGAACGTTATTGATTATGTTTAATATAGTGCACACATCAATACCTTTTAATACAGGCATTGTATTTACTTGGAAAAGAGAAAATTCTTGTCATTTTTTTTACATACAATACATGATTTTATGATTATTTTATTTTATTTCGAAATATTTAACTGAATAAAATATTTTCATCAACTGCGTGTCCGCATCATTGTATAAAACTTGTTTATTGTTATGTTCAATCATATGGTTAAGATTCGTCAGTCGCTATTTTGAAGCTATGTTCGTTATAAGTTTTTGGGAAAGTGGTGTGAATATTTTTTTAAGTGGCATAAAACTATAAATAAACTTTGTGCCCGACCTCAAATAAATATATAAATAATATTGGCCTAAATTACTGTGGTTAACTATCACATTAATATATTACCATCTGTTTCCATTACAGTCATCCAAAGTGATAGATGTCAGCTGTTGGCGTAGTGATATATTAGGGATTACTTCTAGTAACATTTCGAGCTGTCATTCAGCTAAACTTAGCTCGTGAATGACTATTATGTTGTAAAGGTTGCATTTATTTTTACATTTTGTTGTCAAATTAAGACAAACAAAATATACAAGTAATATGCTACTTTATAAACTAAAAAAAAAGTTAAAAGCATGGAAAATACAATGAAAAGATTTTCTTTAGTATATATTTGATATCGGCAATACCCCCTTATTTTAAACACTGGAATGATTATATTCAACATTATTTTATACTAATGCTCGCCTCGGTTGCATAGTTAGCTAACACACTAGTTTAGTGTTGAGTTATACTGCTGAGGACGGGGATACCAAGGTTCGAATATTGCTTGGTTGAAGTGGGTTCCCTAAATGGTTTTCCACTCTCCCTCCACGCAAATTTGGGTATACGTCCCCAATATTCAACCTTCTCAAATCCAAGCCCATTAGCGTGATTAGTACTTAAGCGTATAACTCGAAAGGGTAGTAGACGCAGCACTAAATATCAGTATTTATTATTTTATATTAATGTGCAATGAAAGTTAACAAATCGGTTTTAAATCAGTTTATAATAAAATCAAGTCTGAAAATGAAGCTTATATCCCTAAACGTGTGTTAGGATTACACAACAAAAAGCTCATAATGTTTTGTCCAATTACACTTGTCCAACACCTTCTCTTGTCTGTATGGAAAATTAAATAGCTATTAATTTTAGTAAAGGGGAATAGAAATAAATATAAAAAATTACCCTGAAAACTCTTTCAGTATAAGATTATTTTACTATAATAGAACAATATTTTCATACAATTAATAATTGCAGATTTTCTTAAAAAATAAAGATTTATATCACAATAAAAGAGTTTAGCAAGGTTAGTTAAATTGTTGACAATACAAAGTATATGAAAAAAAAATTTCTTTAATATACCCAAATATTGTTTTAATCACAGTTATAGTTATTAAGTGTTTGGTATAAAAATTATCTACTAAAGTAAAGAAAAAAGATTCTGATTATATAGTTTGAATAGGTTTGAAACTGAAATTATGATCACTATCATAAAAAAATTAATACAATAATAATATTAAAATAAGACTTAACAGAAATTTGATTCAAATATGTGTCAAACAAATTTGGACATTGATATATTTCATGATATTTTGGTAACTTTGATTTCATAATGTACTAGATCGAGCCGTTATTTTATAAGCCACAATGTTACATCATAGTCTATAATAATAAAAGGAAGTGTTTGTCTGTGTGTTTGTTTGTGTACTAGATTGAGACGTATTTTATAAGCCACAATGTTACATCATGGTCTATAATAATAAAAGGAAGTGTTTGTCTGTGTGTTTGTTTGTGTACTAGATCGAGCCGTATTTTATAAGCCACAATGTTACATCATGGTCTATAATAATAAAAGGAAGTGTTTGTGTGTTTGTTTGTGTGCGATGCCCAGCCAAATCTATGGCACGCAGAGATCTGAAATTTTTATCATAGGTGGACGGAAGCGAGTTCGAAGCAGGTGTTTTAAATTTTCAATTATTATATTAGTTAAGCTATTTAAAAAAAATAATTGAAGAAAATATTTTGTTTCAGAGATACAAGCACCACACCAATGGGGGGGGGGGTTGTGTTTATATAATTCTTATACCACAGTGGGTCACGGGCAATGCCAGCTAGTAATTCATAGAAGAAAGCTTGCTAACTTTTAAGATAAATGGAGTGGAGGGTATATAATATGTTGAATAATTGCTTCAATAAATCATACATAATTTTATCTATACTATATGGTTTATTAAATTTTCAAACTGATTTATCTTTTATCAACAGACAGAACCCCCTTTCAAGGTTGACTGATAAGGCAGGATTCACAAACAAACGGCCAGGGAGACATAGCTGACCGGCCCATTTGTCTGCAATATCTTTATTACTATCCGACCTGCATACTTGTACTTACATAAAATACAATAATTTGACTTTAGTGTTTACTATGTAATTTTAAATAACAGAAACCCTTAGAACTATTTAAAACTATCTTATATTTATGTTTTAACTTTAATTACCTTAGTGTGGGAATTTTAATTTACACCAGGAAAATACCAGTTTTTAAATTAATCCAAGTATACATTAATGATTTTAAATACATAGCATCAAATAGCAATTATAGACCTGCATTAGTGGCCACGTGGTATGGTATCTAGCCTTCCTCTATCAAATAGCCATGTTTTGATAGGGTCACAATTTGTGGTTTTTTTTACGGTTCTATATAAGATATCACACATTTAAAAACACTTTATAATTAAAATATAAACTATATAACTGGTCAGAATTTTCACCCTCATTTTGGTGAAAAAATATTAGAAAATATCTAACCCCTTCTTAAATAAATTGGTATTTCTCGACGTCTGCAATTATCCTCAGTGCTCCTCAACAAATAATTGCAGTTGACAGTCATTCCCTTAGTTAAACAAAAAAAAAAGTCCATTGTGTTTCAAGTTTTCTTTGTGATGTGCAGTCAGAGTAAACTTATTTTTGTGGCAGGATTCTGGTACTAAGGGGGGTCAGAGGAAGGGGTTGTAGTGACGGGGTAGGGTGCTACCTGAAGCTTGCTTGGTAACCGCCAGCCTACAGGTTAACTCGAGGAGCTCATATTTTGTATCTGTTTTCTAGTACATTTGAGTTTAAAGTGAGTCGTTTAAAAAATGCTCACTTGATTGTGCTGTAGTCACTGGGGATCACACCTAGCGATCCCAACGTTGAAGGAGTAAAGCCTCGAAAAGGAGTGCAACACGTTTAACCTAGCTGCTGTGGTTCTGTTCTTTCCTTCTCTGTGGCTTAAACGCAGGAACACGCAGGGTTGCCAACAACAATATTGCTGGTTCATGATGTACACAACACATACCTCACAAACTTTCAATTTAAGGGTGCAAATGGGAAAGCCCCTTCACACGCAGCAAATGCAGAGTTAGCTAAACACAGCCGGTTGGCGACAATATCTGAAGGGGTGGGAAGGATTGAGTTCACACTTCAAGGCTCTGAAAGCCTGACTGCATGCCATTTCAAAAACACTGCCTGCTATTACCTAAATTGAAAACATTTTTTTTATTGAAACTATTAAGGCAAGATAAAATCGCCGTGTGAGTGCGAATAATAATTTTGCAAGGCTATGATTTATAAGTGGGATCCAGTTGGAGGGATTATGGGACACACGCCTTCGCACCCCAAGGACAAGCCGCCCTGACTCATAGTATGAATTTTAAGAATTGTACCCAATGTGTGCATTTTTACTAGGTTTTGACCTTATTAATCGGTTTGATTTCTAAGCCTGTGTGAAACCTTGAAATTTATAATCCGAATTTAAGATTTAAATTTGATTCAAAATTTTGAATTTTACTATCGGAAGATTGAAATTCTGAATCTAAATAAATCTTAGATTCAAATTCGATGGGCTTAACTCAAAATTCTAAGCTATAATTCATTCTTACTTAACAAATTAATACAGACTGAAAACCAGTTGTGTGATAGAGTAAAGAGGAAAATTAGCTTAAGTTCCAGTTCGTAAAGGAATGGCATTGTTTGTGACATTGAATATCTTATATTTAAAAAAGTAGCTAGACCCACCTGATAATAGGTATTAATCAATCTTTACACAATGATTAAAAAATTTGTATGATCTTTAGTTGATTTTTCGCCTTTTGAGATTATTGCTATTTATTACTTTTTTTTTAACTAACCTAAAATGTTTATAGACACTTTTTGAAATATTTTATTATTGGATTGGATTTGTAAATTTAACCAAGGTAAATATTTCAAATGTATTTGATTTGAAAAATTATCATAGAAAGCCTAAAATAAATTATTTGATTAAGATCTAGAGCTATTTTTTAAAATAACATATTTGAGCAAAAATTTTTAAGCTGAGGATTCGATACGATAGAATAAATTTGGCATGAGATTTGATCCATACTTGAAGTTTTTTTTAGGCATTAGAATCAATTTGAAACTGAAGGATTTGCACAGGCTTAGTAATTTTATTACATTGTAATTCATTCAACCCACAAGAAAACCATTATTACTACCATGAAAACATGTGTAACCTTCTAGGCTTTTGTAACAACATCACTTATCTACAAACTCACCCCATCACCCTTTGGCTGCCGCCTTTGTTCCATTGTCCATCTTGTTCGTTTCCTCATCTCACCCTCTGATGCACTGTCAACTAAACCTACATGTCCCTCTGCACTACAAGATGACACACAAACTGCAGGGGATGACTGTAATGCTGTCACTTGCTTTGTTTCTATTGGTAAAAGCTCCTCCATCTCTTCATCTAACATTGTTTCCTTATCAAAATTATTCACTCCATTACTCATACGTAAACTTCCCACAAAGGTTATATCTTGTTGTAACACTTCCGATTTGCTTGTGGATGGTTGAGAATCGCTGACGCTGCAGGTAGGAGCTTCCAAATTCTCTTCAGAACTACATTTCAATAGACTCATTTTCTGACTCAATTCAACAATTTCATTTACTGCCACTGGCATCTCAACGTCTTGCTGATCAAATGCCGGCGTGCAATTAGTGGAAGAAGTGCTGCCGAAAGGAAGAGCCACAATTGATCCAGGGGTAACACATTTTACACGTGTTGTATTTAATTTTGAAGTCATCATCTTTGTTTTCAGTTTAACACTTTTAGGAGACATTTTCTTTAGAAGAAAATATTTTTTATTTGCAAATTTATCTTCTATTATAGCATCCACTGGAACTATTTTTGTAACTACAAGTTCGGGTATTCTGTTATTTTTCTTTATTGATGTTAAATTTCTATTCCCCATCACTAAATGATGAATTATATTGTTGTTAAATTTTTGATTGGAATGATAGTGAATTTCCGGTGTTTTTACTATTGGTTGGAAAGAATTCAAAAGATGGTTTGGTGTTGTTAACTTTGGCAATGAATTCACCATAAGGTGAGATAGATCAAGTTTGAATTTTAATGTGTTCCTATGTTTACTTTCTACCAACTGAAATGATTTTTTTTTGTGATCAAGTCTTCTATGAATTGGTTCTATTATAGCAGTGTGCATGAGAGACGAATTGTACTGAATTTGTGTATTCAAAGATGGTAACATTTCTAAATTATTCTTGCAACTACGAATCTCTTTAGACTTGCTACTTTGATGAGGTATGATTTCTTTGTTTGTTAAATCAGCATCACTACCTTTTTGTGTTGCAGTGTCTGAAAATGTATGAATACACCTATTCAATCTTCATTTGACAATAAACATAAGATATATATACATGTAGCTTGGGTGTGACAACATATTTTGAGGTTTTATTATATTTAAAAAAGAATTGAATTGTGATAAAAAAAAGTTGAGACAGTGAACATAAAACTTTTTTTTTTGTAAGAAAGTATGGATTATAGGTAAATTGATTTTAATAACTACAGTAATGTAGTGTCAACCATCTATACTTTGATGTATTATTAATTACTATGTACACCATTTAAAATGTTAATGGAAATATTTTTGTTTTGGATCAAATATTTGGATTAAATATGGTTTTATAATCTGAATTGTGTATAGCCCCAGAAAGTTCAGGTGTGTGGTATTTACTATAATTTATTTTTCTAAAAAGTTCTAATTTGAAGAATGAGGTATCAATATGGACAATTTCTTACAAGTGGCAAACATTAACTTTTATTATTATAATATTGTAAAATATAAATCTTTTATCAAATATACTTCTGTCTAGATTGACTTGATATGTAGATGAGTAATTATTGATGATCACCATTGTGTATTTAGATGAAACAGTTCAACACTATCAGATTTTCAGTTTAAGACACCCTGGAGAAAATATAGTGCAATGGCACTTCAATTGTTTATATCTTTCAGAAATATTCCATCAAAAAGCAAAATTTGTTCAGTATTTTTGTTACTTTCGAAAAAGTGAGTTAGGCTTATTCAAATGTGTTTGAAGGAAACTCGAGGTAACTTGCATGTAGGAAATAAAGTAACACAGTTAAAATTCACAACGGTGCATACACAAAAATATTAGGGATAATTAAGACACACAGGCTGAGATGGGGTGGTCATGTACACGTATGGGCAATTACAAGTGTGTTTACATTTTAGTTGGAATACCTGAAGATACAAGACACCATGGTAGACCAAGACATCAATGGGAGGGCGATTGTTAGAATAGATCTGAAAAAGGTATGGTGTTATTTTTTTCTAGCATATCCTAAGGGCAGACTAAAAATCTTTTAGTGTGCTATATTGATAAATTGCTGCACTTTGTTGTGTTTTTATTGTAGGCCTAGGCCTATCTGTTGTCAGAAAAACAGCGAAACTATATAATAAACCTTTCACAGTAATGTTAGCTTTTTAGGATAGTTGAAAAGTTATTAAAAACCATTAGCCTATGTAACTTATTCATCTTAAATTGTCACTTTATCAAAAGATATTTTCTTGTCAGTAGAATGCAGAATTATTATTTATCATCATTTCAATTGCCATAAAAATCCAAAATTATCATTAACACTAAAATTAATCTTTAAAAATAATCTATCCAAAAATTAAGAATCAAATAGCCAAAGCTATTATTTATGCTTTTAGTGATTTGAAGTGGATTCTAAAAGCTGAAAACATTTTTTATCTATTATATTGTACTGTTTATAAAATAGCATCATGATATAGTCTTATAATAATTATAGGTAGCACTATTCCAGACGATCATGGGTGCTATACTACTATAAATACCCGATGCTGGTAAACCAAAGGATAACTGCAGGAGAATTTAAAGCTTTTTCTGAGTGTTTACTATTTTCATCACCTTTCCATTTTGAAGTACAAGACATTTTAATCTTTAAATATCATGTCATAATTTTAAACATTCATAAAATACTTGTTTGATTGGTATTCTATTTTGTAACTATACATTTACAATTTTCATTTATTGGGAAGGTGCATTGATATGACAACAAAATTACAAATGGTTTCCATGCCATTTAATACATGGATGCTTTGTTAATAACGTATTGTTGGTAAACTACCTAATTATATTTGATAGCACCAAGATTAAAAAGCCCCCATGTTGAAACTACAATATCAGGAACCGACAGACAAAAGTAAGTTCCATGTGAGTGCGACACTATACAGTGAACTATGATGCCTGGACAGGGACGAGAATCTTGGTTGTAAATCAGTGATGAAATACATTGCGATCTTGTAGCAATTGGAGGGATTACTACTTATCTACATCAGTACTAATAGATGTTTATACCTTAAATGTGTCCCTTTTGACCTTGTTTATCAAGTTATAGTTGTGTTCAACTGCTCTTATCAATAGAACAAGAAGGAATAACCCATAGAAACCTGCTACAGTGCCTGCATGATTTAAGGCATCACTTTTGCAAGACTAGACTGGGAGATTGGGGTTTGAATCCCAGTTGGGTGTACTGAGTTTTTTTTTTCAAATATACTTTTCCACTCTCTTCATACAAATGTGGGTAAACTTTCCTCTAAATTAAACAATCATCTCTAACTCGTTAGTTCTGTTCAATAGGTCAAGAGATATTGAGTATGGTATACAAACAGTTTAGTTGAATCACATGGATGTAACTCGGAAACAAGGTCATATCGGACATATGATTATTTTTTGTCTCTTGTCCCCAAAGAAATGGGTCCCATGTGTTAGGGTGCATCCTGTATATTTTAATTACACAAAAAAAGGGATATCCTGGATAGTTTGGTTTTCAGCGCGGTGTGTAAAATTGTCTGGATGTAATTTTGTTTATATTTAAACAACATCTCACTAAAATGTAATCTGAAAAGCTGGTTGATTAAATAGTTTTCGTTTTTTTTAATAAAGTGTAACAAGAGGCTACACAATTTTAGAATTCATTAGACACGGACAAACTATCGAAGAAGTCTGTCATCTACATACCATAAACAAAATTGAGGTACCTAATAGTCCTATTGACATTTTGCAAAACATGATTGGCTAGCTAAAACAGATGGTACACTTCACTTAACATGAAAGTTTTCCCCTAGAAAACATAAGTTAACTGTATCATAATGGCTTCCATTTAAAAACACAAAGTAACATAAAATTACTGAAAAGTTAACCAATATTTATCATAGAAAAGTGTTACTGCAATGGGGTGAAGAAATTATACTTAAGTTTTTCTTATTTAAGTAAAAAATGACAAACTGGACACAGAACTGAAACTTTGGCTTTGGCCATCAATGCTCTAATGAGGCAGTTAGTTAAGAATGATTTCCTACTATCAACACTTTTTTTAGCTGAGAATATTCATATACATTTAAAATCAGTATTTTATAATAGTACCAAAAATAAACATAAAATACATTTAATCAAACTTTATTAACTTTATATAATTAATAAAATCTATACACAATAAATACAATATTCAGGTTGTATACCAAATAAAAATTAATCAATACTAAAATAGCTAGTGAGAAACTGGATTGTTTCAGAAACATGATAATATTACTCATCATTACAAAAAATTAATTTTAAAATTTTTCACTGCATGGGCAGTTACAAAATATAAACGAGATACATAACAAAATAAAATACAACAAAAATGTACAAGTACACACATGCAGAAGTGAGCACGCTCACATTTACTACAGCCTATCTTGACTAAATTGGTACAATACTAATTATACAAGCCAATCATAATTCAGAACTGTAAAAAAAAAATATAATTTTCTTTAAAATTGGTTATATTTTAAGTTATAAATAAGATCAAATATTTATACATGGCCTAGAGTTTACACAGTGTTACCGCATGCCAATATATGATTGGTGTCAGGAAGTTTATTCTTTAGAGTTAATAATATATATTAAAAAAATATTGTTTTAAATTTTGTCACCAAAATGTAATATAATTATTATTTCTGTTATAATAAAGTGGAACTTTTTTAAATTTGTATGCTTGACTATTAAATGACACTATTATTTTAGATTGTAATGCAAAGTGTAATTTTCTACTTCTAAAGGATATTTGCATCACTAAGGAAAGGGAAAATTGGCTGACATACATAAGTAAAGATGGTGACCAATAATACACAATACACACATTATATAAAATAAGGTGGTCCCAAAGGAAATATTTTTATACATAGTATATATACGAAAAGAGTAATATTAGGTTAATCAATGACATAAGTGCAGAAAAACTTTTAAGGTGTAGTAAAAATTATTCAAGTGCAAATTTACAAGATTATTAAATTGCTGCAAAATCAATTCTTGTAAAATAACACAGTATAAAATACAATCCAACATACATTAATTATAACTACAAAACAACAGAAATATGTTATTCAAGACAGGAAGTTAAACAAGGATATAATAGTTTCCATTTTTATAGTTCCACCAAATATAAACGTGTTCACCTGTTGATATAATTAATTAGGACTATAAAAAATTATTATAGTTTAAACCTAGACTCTTTCTTGTCGCAGAATTAGGCTCAACTGCATTAGATTAAAACTCTTCATGCCACAGCATTGGTGGTGAAGTCTTCATTACTTTTGTCTCGTGTCAAAATATCACACTTTACTTTCTACTATCCTATTTTTCTATCTAATTATGCCAATAGAAATTTTGCTCATAATGTATAGAAAAAAAAAATATTGGTCACTAAGTTACTGCTAATATAATAATTACACTTTAAACTATTACAATTCAACAACTCCATGTTATTTTGATGTATCGACCTTTTTCAACTATGGTTAAATGGCCTCAACTTTGTTTTTATCAGTAAGTTGGTGTGCCTAAATTTAGACCAAATGACAAGAGATTCAAAAAATGATTGCATCCACTGAGGATGCTTTACCATCCCACTAGAAAAATACTGATGATATTACTTATGGAGCAAGGCCTATTAATATTGTAATAATTAATCAGTGGTATAAACAAAAATTCAACTAGCCAAACAAATGTATCAATATGTCAAGGATGTGCTCTTTCATGAGGGCAGGAATTGTATTGGTGACGAAATATTTCCAGGAGTAATAATTGAATTAATTTTGTGGCGAGAAATATTCCTGGCATAAGCTGTTCCTACCAATCAATAAGGAATGTGTGAGACTTTGAGATTCAATAGGGTTGAGTCCAATTCACTATTTTACAAATCCGAATCTCCCATTTACCTTCAAATCCAAATCTTGGAAAAAATAAGAGGGAATATAAATATAATGAAATATAAAATACAAATAGTAACTAAATGATAACATTATTTCTTATAGCCATTCCTTTAACATTCATACATTCCACTAAGTATTAAATTATTGGTCTGGGGCCTGGATGTTAAGTTCATCCTATAATTATACTGAGTTCAGAACCGTCAATAAGCAGCTTCAAACAAATTTCCATTGGAAATTGAAAAAAATAAGCATTTGAGTCTCGAATCTCAACTATCCTTAAGGATTCAAAGGCCCATCCCTACTTGGTAATAAATCACTAGTGGACCCCTTCATTCGAGTCTTGTATCATGGCCTTAAGACATTTTTAAATCATCTCTGGTGTGCACACCTAAGAAACCTTGACACTAACCCAACATCTCCCTCGTATTGTAATAAAATCTGGCTGACGACAACAGGTGGCTGTTCTTTCTTTGCATTTGGGTTCTTCTTTCATAATAACATTATGTCAAATTAAAACAATGTACATATATTTTACAGTTCTATAAATAACATAATATAATAGTAGAGCAATTGAAAAGATAATAAAAACACTTAGGTTGAATTCAAATAATGAAAACATATTTTACAGTTATCTTTACATATATAAAATGAAAAGTCCTGACTCATCGACGCCCAGCCCAAACCCTTGGCCCTAGAAAGCTGAAATTTTGCAAAGAGGTTCCCTTTATGATGTAAACAAGGAATAAGGCAGGATTTTTTGAAATTCCCATGAGATAGGGAATAAAGAAGATTTATAATTAATGTTTAATTTCAAAGATATTAGCTAAGTCGTGGGCAAATGCTAGTATTGATAGAAATGAAAACCATGATGTTTGCTGATGACTTGATGGTATGGGGGAGAAGAAAGAGGGAGTAAAGGAAGATCTACAAGAATGGAATGAGGAAGTGAAATAATTTAGCATGGCAAAGTGTGAAGTGATGGTAATGACAAGGGAGAAGGTCAAGTCTAGTAGAGTTAAAAGGTTGGATGAAGTAGAGCTGAGAAAAGTACAAAGAGTAAAATATCTAGGAAGTGTGATTGAGGAGAAAGGCGGAAGTAGAGAGGATTTTATGAGGACAGTAGGGAGAGTTGTTCTATAGGTGTGTAAAAGACATGCTATGGAGAAGGGAAGTGCCCTTGAAATATAAGAAAGTGTTGTACAGGGCGTACTTTGTACCCATTGTCCCACATGCAGCAGAAACATGGACATTGAATGTAAGAGAGACTAGGAAAGTGGAGGCCATAGGAATGATGTTTGTGAGGAGCATGTTAGCTGTAATGACGAGAAACAAGATTAGGAATGAAGTTACCCAGGAAAGAGTGAATAGTGGAGGAAGTAAGATTGAGATGGTATGAGGATGGAAAAAAGAGGATGCCAAAGAAAATGTTGGAAATGAAGTATGTAGGAAAAATACCGAAGGGAGGCCAAGAAAGAGATGGGAGGAGCAAATAACAGAAAGTGTTCAAGTGAGAGGAGAAGAATATAAGATGGAGGCATTTTACAAAACTGAATAGTCTGGAAACAGTTGATGATTAATAAGCCTACATAACAAATATATAATATAACTATTGCATATATTTTGAAAAGAGAATTAAAACACTCAAATATATGTAATAGGGGAGGGGGGGACAGGTAGTCTGGAATAAATATGTTAGAACTTAAAATGAATAATTAAATGTGTCTTCTTGTCACTATTAATGCTTACAGTTGTATATTTTGTATACTCTAAATCCATAGGCATACTCTTATATTAAAATGTATATTAGGGATCTCTGAATACTTTACTTTCAAGCTTCTAGTGCAATATGGTATCAAGTACACCTCAATGTAAAAGTGTAATACGTGCATCCTAAAAATCATTAATGTTCTAATTTTTCTCTCTACTAAAGCCAGCACCAAGTGAAGAGCTGCACTCCATATGGACAGAGAATATATTTTTTTAATATTGTTAACTCTTCACATAAGAACATATTATTGCAATGAATGCTTTTTTTAAACTTTCCTTGTATATTTTATCATGTCTTATTTCATTAAAAAAATTGAAATAATTTTAACACATTTTTTTATTTACATAATTAATTTTTAAATTTATATAGTTATTCAACCCAGTTTGATGGTAAGAAGCTTCAATAGTAACTCAATCAAGATCGACTCTAAATCAAAAGATAGCTCGCAGACCATTAATATATATCATAATATTGTGAAGAAGTGATAAAAAAAAAATGTGTAACTGTGTGAACAAGAATGGAGGCATAAAGAATATGAATAAATAATAAATTTGCTTGTTTCTATCAAGGTTTAGCCTATTTATATTTTAAAATCAGCTTTCATAAGGAATGCCACTATTTCTTTACTACTGAAATATGTATTTTCCCTTTCCAAGCAGGCGATCAAGTGGGGAAATAAATACCACTTATTGCTCAAGCAGGTACTGCTGGCTCAATCTCTTTTGGCAACAGTCTTCTTCTTTGTTCTGTAGCAAAACTGATAAGGGGGGTTACTGTTTGTGGTAAGACCAACACTTTGGGAAGCTAATGTGCTCTTGTCTTTCAACAATTTTTTGTTAGGTTCAATAAGCTGCAGAGCTTGAAAGATTTAAAGAAGGACAGAGATATATTATACTCTACCATCTTTTGGGCCATGGATATGAGGGGGGAGGAAGTAAATTGCCAAGGTCAACTATTTATGAGCATCTGTTGTTAGCAACCAAACAAAGAGTAGAAATTACAGGGGTGTTAAACAAAGAATCTTCAAGTGGTGCCAATTCTAGAGAACATTAAATAATATTTAAAGGGTTGAGAACCAAAATAATCTTTAAGGGGTTTCAAACCTAGATAGCCTTTAAGAGGTATAATTTTTTTTTTCACTCTTCTCATAGTTTGATATAAAACAGCATTTTCAAAAGAGATTAACTAATAAAGATTATGTATTAAAATTAATTATTCAGTTTATCAATATTTGTTGAAAATTTTGCTATTTGTTCAATAAAATATGCTATTTGCGCACCTTTATCTATATTATGTTTTTATGATAACATATTTGTATTATATTTAATAATGTCAAAGCTTTTACAAGTATTACTATACCGTTTTAGTTTTGTGTAAAGCAATATTTATTTTTAATCTAGAATTGTTTTAAACCATCATTTTTATAATTTCTTGTTCCTTTACTGATCCCGAACTTTTTACTCGTGCCCCGTGCTGATATAAAAATGTAATTCCCGTTCATCCAAAGTAATTACCATTTTCCTAGCCAACTTAGATTAAAATGGTAGAGAGGAATAAAATTTAATTTTTCTCAAATTTGACTGGTATGAAATCTTGTAACTGGTTTTTAGAACAGTTTGATTTGGGTTTGATGGCAAAATACATACAGTTACATTTTTATATATTTATCACAAAGATTCCAAATATTAAACTTAAGTGACTGCTTAAAGAAAAATTCAATAGATTTCAAAAGTTCAAAAGATTGGAAATAAGTATCTAAAAAACCATGGTAATTTACATTTGAAATCAAGCAAAGATTTATTATATAAATTATTTGTTCCAGTGGAAAATAAAAATGTAAGCTTTTATAATAATTATGGTTTAAAATTTCAGATTTGATTAAATGTTCTATAAGTGTGTACAAATATTAAATCATTTTTTAAAAGGTTTGTTTGTTTTAAGACATAGTACAAATTAAGTTTATTAATAAACTAGATAATTACCTATTATCACACATAGTATAGTCCTAATATAGTAAACAATTACAAAAGGTAACCTTACATAAAGAAAATATACATTGGCACAAGATGTATATTGATCAATTAAATATAACAGATGTCAACTATAATTATTAAATACAGTATAATTGATATAAAAAAGATAAACCCACTAAAGTAGTAAATAAAATTCTAAATATTGATTTAAAAAAAATAGTAAAATGTTCTTGCAGTGAAAAGCTTAAAAGTATCACAAAACCAAGTAGTCAAGCAAACAACATTTAAGAAATAAAAATTTTTACAGAATAATTTGAGATGCAAATTACAGAAAGTTAATTTAAGAAAATCTAGACTCAATTATATTCAAGGAGGACATTTAAAATAACCTGTCCACACTGCATTAAAATCTAGTATTTATTAAAAGCCACAGTTTCAATTTTATTCCCATCAATTCTTGATTTTTCATATAATGGGGTGGTGCAAATATAACTTATTGAATTCAAAAATTAATCAAATTATATTATTTATCTCCAAAGGTGGACTAAATTTTTAATAAAAACAAAAAAAAAATCGTTATTAGGGAAAAATTAGATATTTTTGTATATTTATTTAAACTTAAGACACTAAATATAACTTTTGTTTTATTGCAAAAATATTTTAAATCTTTCAGCCTAAGATGAAGCGAGTAAATATACAGTATGTAATTCAACTATTGCAAATTTTGCCCATGTGAACATTAATTTGTCAAAATGACAAAATTTTACATATTTACTGATTTTAGTATTCAATATTTTTATTGGCAAAATAGTGATTTTCAAAGCAATTTAAAAAAATGTGTGTGTATGTATATATAAACAAACAATTTTTTTCCGCTATTTGAAGCTATTTTAAGCCTAAAGTTACTAACACCGCTAACTACAAGAAATATTACATAAATTATCAAGTATTGTGATCATCAAACAAATTTAAATCAAAGTTTTGATAAATGTTGATGTTTCATGACCCCCTGAAACAAAAAAGCGGTTTTTCGCAATGCCGTCTATACCTCAGGCTAAAGCCAAAACTATTTTACCGATTGTGCTAAAACTTGGTAACTGGGGTTTTAATAAGCCCCCTTCGAGGAATTTTTGGAATTAGACATCCAACCCTAAAATTAAGGCTAGTTTACTCAAGTACAAAAATAGAAAAAAGAGATTTTCTCAAAATTTGCTCCAACGATTTTGATTAAATTTTATATCTTGGCAGTTGACACAGTTTATTGTTATAAACAAAATAGCAGTTCTCAATGACTCATGATAATGACTTTGAAGGTACTTTATACAAGGGAAATTTTCTAATTTTCATCATTTCTCTACAATTATTTGAGATATTAAATAACTTAATCATTGTAAAGTTGTAGTACTTTTAAAGATATACATCTTGCTATACATCTTTCATTTGAGATATATTTTTATTGAACCAATAGTTTCTAGGCTATAAGGAAATATATATACATTTTTAATTCAGGTCTTTGAAAATGAGTTTGATTCTTATACTCTTTGGTGGACAAAGATGTTTCTCTTTTCTCAATATTTCTGTAACAGTATTCATAGTTCCTAATGCCAGAGTAAGTTAGTAACAGTGTATATTATTTCATTTATGATCTTTGGTGTAGTGTTTTTACAACAACGTATAAACTTATTAGTGCGTTTCACAAATCTTAAAGAGTTTTTAGTAAATGTCTATTTTAAGATACAAGCAAGAGAAAGTCTGTGTGGAGCGCCATACCATTTATTTTAGGTGGAATATAATTTATTTGGAGTATACAGAAATCACCAACACTCAATTAAGAAGTAAATGAATGATCCAAGATCTGGTTATTAGGTCTTCCCTAGTTTTTTGTTGTTAAATTCACTTCTTTAAAATGTATGTAAATTATGGAACATTTTTTTAAAATTAATAGTTTTTACTACCAAGGGTATTTAAGTCATCTTTGTTAAAATTGGTATTTAAGGAAAACCTTTTTTCAATATAAGAGATACATTTTAATCTATTTTGAAGAAGATCCATGCAAGAGGAATAGAAACAACTAAAAGGAATTATCACAATAAGGCTTTTACATTGAAAAGAGAAACTTTGTTTATAATTTACATTGCTGCCACTGGACAGTGTATAAAAGAGTTTAAGAAAAGGATGGTTGGTTTGTTATTAAGGGCCAGTATACCTATGTTCCTCCATTTGTCTTCTTGCATTCCAATATTATGATGGGTTATGTTAAAATTATTGCCCTTTAGAGTGCTCTATTGAACTAAATGATCTTTATTCATTTATTTTGGCAATAAACTTATATAGTGTCTAAAGCTACAGAAATAAACACAATTATATTATTTTTTTAAAACCCACTAATAAGTACAAATTTAATGAAAAATGCCCACCCAGGGAAAGAGGAAATATGTGGGGAAAATTCAATGCACAAAGGTGATATCATCTTCCTTTCTTCTGTCTTCTATAATAGAAGTAGTCACACATTTAAACACAAATAGAGCAATATTTAGGCATTGTTGCTGTTATCAAACAAAAAAGAAGGAAGAAGAAAGACACTTTACACCAACACTAAACTACTCAATTTGTAGCTAAAAACAAACTGTTAGATACATTGTGATAAACTGTTATTGGAGTGTTTCAAATGCCTGTTTCATTTATTTGGTCAAAGATTTTACACCAACTTTGATTAAATATGTGCTAGTGTATTACATCACATTTCTTTCAAAGTTTCTACAATATATTATTTATTTAAAAAATGGAAACCAATGGTTAATTTCATGTGTGGCAATTTAATAAAATGGGTGTTTAGAACAAAAAGATAAGACTATGGGTTTGTAGATGAAATGCAAATGAAACTAACAGCTGCCTGATAAAATAACTTCAATTTAAGGATTCTGAATCATCTCAAACATATTTAAGAATAAACTGTGGAACTTCGAAATATTTGGGAACTTGTTCCATCAATTCAAAGAGAAAATACACACTTACTGTTCATAATTCATAATTATATTTTTAACTGCTTCACACATCTAGTTTAATCGTTCAGTCACCATTTTCTTTAACCAAACCTTAGAGCAGTGTGTGTCCACTCAATTTTTCTATATTAAAAAACAAACAAACCAAAAACCTCATAATATTCTAGACTTTAGAAATATAATATTTTTACCCAGGATACTAGTATACTAAAAAAGTATCTACACTTTATATTTTGATAAAAAATGAAATATCAAATAATTCCAAATTCATGTAATAAAAATTTCTCACAATTACAGATATGTGAATCTAATAATTTCTATTAAAAAATCTTTGAAATACACTCAAATTTTGAGATACGTTGAAATACATTCAAAAAAATTAAAACAAAAATAACATTGTGAACACATTAATCTTTTTGCTGCAACCTGATGAAGAATAGCATCTAAATCTCTTTTTGGCAACAGTAAATTGTGCTTGCGTTTCCATTGTCGTGTGAGAGGTAGCATAACAGTTTAACAATATTGTAAGAAAATTCTTAAGATGTGTGCCAACAATTTCTCTCCATAAAAGGTTTATATGTATTTCAGAGCGCAACCATTATTTCACATAATTAAATGATTTTTTATGTTTCATAATAATTATCTGCAACAATAATAGTTTAAGGTGGTGAAGGTACAGAATGAAAGGGCCAGTGTTTTTTCAGTTTTTATAGCAAAATATTAATTTTTTTCCCCAAAATAAATCTAGTGTTACTTCAATAAAAAGAGTTTAATTTTATTCACATGATGATATCAAAACTATTGTTGAATATCTGTCATGAGCATTGTGGCCTTAGATGATAAACTTTTTAAAATAAGAGAAAAAGATGTCATTTAATTACAATACACTTTTATAGATATTCAAGAATTGTTGATAACAATATGTGAAGAAAATTAAACTATGTTTGCACCAAAGCAATATTTGATTTGGTTTGGCCAAATAAGTGTTTTGCTATGAGAACCACAAAAACAATGACCTTTTCTTGTGTATCCTAAATCTCACCTTAACAATTTTACTAGATTTAAAAAAAAAAGTTAAGATACTCAAAGAATTCCCTGATTTTCCATGCAAAGGGAAATTCCCTGAGAATTACATGTTTTCCAGGCGATTATCATATTGGCCCAAACATAATGCAATGTTTTTCTCATAAAAATGTTGTGTGCATTTTTATGAATAGACTCAAGGGCAAAACAAAGTAAGAGAGTGTGTCGCTATATTGGCATGAGGGGCAAGAAGCTCAAGGTCAAACCAGAGAGAAACCCCCGCGCCCCCCTTCAGTGTCACCGAGCTGGCCTGAACCATGTGCATCTAATATTTCTACCCTTCAGTGTCAGTTAACTGTCAATTCCATGTTACTGTCATGTCAGGTCAGGTCATATTATATTAGAGACCATTTATTTTTCATGTATAACACCAAAAAACTTTACGGTCTGTTGTATTATAACCAAAAACCACTCTTACAATCTAGTTGTGAATTCAAAATGGAATAGTTTAGTGTTTGTGTAGTGTGTATTTCCTATTCCCGCTCTTTTATCATTGATAAAGGCAACAACGCTGATATATTAAGTGTATTTAAATAGGTGTGTATGACGTCTACCATAGAAGATAAAAGAAAGTATGAAGATATCACCTTTGTGCATTAGATTCTTCCCACATTTTTCCTCTATCCCTAAGAGGGCTTTCTTTATTAAATTTGCACTTGTTGGCTTGTTTTTCCTTAATTTTCATTATTATAAAATTATTTGGCTACTGGGCCTTCTCATTGTTATATATTATTTAAGAAAAGATAGACCTAAGCATGTCTGCATACTGAGCTAAGGGTCCCGAGTTCGATTCCCGGCATGATTGTAAAATGTATAATTGGTGAAATATGGGTTTACCCTTTCACATTGATAAATTAATGGCCGGGGACTGGATGTTGTGCCTATTCTAGTCTTAAGTTAGATTTTAAGACCTAGCCATACGGTAGTCAAAAATACATTGCTTGAATAAAAAACTGACCCATGTTACAGGCTGGAAATAGTAATGGATATGAAATGTAAAATGACCTAAGGCGTTACTCTCGTGTTGGACTGGCCTGCCAAAGATGGGGATATCGCGATTTGAACCCCATTTTCCCCACTTTTCATAATTTTAACATAGCATTTTTGGCAGTGAGGCTTATTATTATACTTATCAACACTTTTAGAAAAACATTCTTGAGTGCTAAGCAAAACTCAAAATGTAAAATTATTACAATACAACCTCGACCATTCAAAGTCACAATCTGGATAATAAAAATAATATGGCAAGACAAATTTAAAGTTTCTATTACAGTAAAGGGTTTAGCCAAAATATGTACATTGTACATGGCAATAAAATATAAAGTTATATGTATGTAAATGTATTCTAGTTTAGCGTATCTAGTGTAGTCTGCATTATTAATATAAGAAAATGCAAAAAATGATTAACTACACTGGTATTTTTCATTCTTGAAAAAAATATTATTTTATTGTATCAGTGTAATGTGGCACTGAAAGAATAGCCCAGGAATCCAGATTACCAACGGCCTGAAAATCAAGGCTGTACTGTAAAAATATCTAACCATGAATATAACATCTAACTTTACAAGAATGACAAAATAATGTACATTTATGTTATGAAATGGCAGCATTTCTGTTTTTCATATTGTGCACAAAAAACAAACTGAATAGTAAATTTTGAACTATAATTTAGTATTCGTCAACTACCAAACCACCTATCCTTCACAACTTAATTTACGTCAAATTAAAATGTATATTCTGGCTAGCTTCCAATAATCTTTCCAAGAATAGGAATATTATGTCCACCATCTATCTGGCTTAGTTTCCTCCTGTGTTGCGCCAGGTTGGATTCTGAGCCATGTGATGATAGTAAGGACGAGGAGTTTGTTGAACTACAAGACTTCCTTCTGAGGGGTCCATCAAAATTCTGATTTGCAGCAGGCATCATCTTGTTCTGTTCTGATTGGTGCTGATTACCCATAGACTTGCGTCGTTGGGGACCTGCTTCATTTGAGCTTAACAAAGTTGGCAAACCAGAAACTACATGGTTCTGGCTAGAGGACGGCTTGCGTCTTTGCTGTGACAAAGTATCTGCAGAAGAAATTTGGCTGGAATGTAACAAATTCTGAGCTTTAAGAGAATTTTGTTGAACGTTGCCCAATGGCATTACTTGTTGCGTAGCAGTACTACAAGACTTCCTACGTTGCTGAAGTGTGTCTGAATTTGAATGGGTCAACCCCTGACTTTTGTTTGTCTGATTCAAATGGTTATTATTTGGAGCTTGTTTCTTCACAGAAGAATTTGCTAGGCTGTTACCACCACTGTTACTAGAATTCTTGTTCGCTTGGCCACTACTTGAATTTTGAGCCTTACCAGAATTGCTCAGTTGAGCATTAGTTAAACTCTTATTTGTATGATTCTGTTGACTGCTAGTTAAATTCTGTGTTTTAGTGAGAGAGTTTATCTGACCATTGTTTGGACCATGAGATTTGTGAGCATGGTTGGCTTGAGTCTTGGCCAAACTCTGCGACTTACTTGTGTGATGACTACTTCCACTGGGACCCTGACATTTTCCGCTGTGGCTTGCATTACCAGATGCCTGAGCTTTACAAGCTTGGTTGGCATGACAGTTACTAAACTTCTTACGAGAAGACTCGCCTAAGCAAGACAGCTTCCCAGTTTGTTGATGAGCACACTGATGCCAAGACCCAACTGTTTGCCAGTGATGCCTTTGAGCTACCCAAGATTGCTTCAATATCTGTTTGGCCTCTTCATCCTCAGTGACCATGTCATGCAACTTTTGTACAATGGTGTACAATGTGACGGGACTCAGAAGACCAAAATCAAAGAGACTGCACATGTGTAGCACAAAGTTGCGGTATAGATTCTTGTCAAGAAGTTCTCGACTCTTCGCATCCAGGAACATGGTGCAAGCCAGAGGGATCTGGCAGTCACCCACAAACCTAGCATAACATAACTGATATAAACATTCACATAAATAAACACAAAATACATATCCTGAAGGTCATTATTTTGCACTAAATATACTATATATCATAATCTTTAGACTGAAAATTGACACCTGTACTTGGTCCATTTCCCATTCCCAGGTGTCGTTTTTAAATTTAAAGATAATAATTATTCTCACCCATGCTTCATGACATGCAGGTTCCACATTTTCATCAGCTCTTTCTCCCCTTCATTGACATCTGTGAACTCGTCAATCATCATCATGGTCTTAGTTTGAAGCCATTTGGGATCATGTTCCCCTTCAGAGTCAACCTCCATTTCCTTGGGATAGATGGGGAGACATGTAGTGGTATGATGGTATAGTCTGAAATTAAACATAATGTTAGTAATGTTTACTTAACCTTTAAGGCTTTGCAGCAATTTGTTTTATAATTTAATTTTAAAAAATTACAATAAGTAAAAATGTATATCTAACAGCAGGCCCTCAAAGCTATTTTGATTCATATTCACATATGACCATTCATTTACAATATTTGTTATATTTTCTGAGTGTGACCTTGATCTAATCTTGTATCTAATAGGGATATGAGAGTATTCAGATTTTCAAGCTGAGCCTTGAGCTTGAAATAGCTACTTGAGCTGGGAATGGGCTTAACAGACTTATGGGCTCACAATTTCTAGGTCTTGAAAGACTCTTTCTTTGTTTTGCATTTATGTATTTGGTAATATGACTTATTGTTTACTATTCTCACTGCTTGTTGAGGATTTAGTTTGTGAACTAATGTAGTTAGATGGGAAAGGGTAAGGTACAGGAAGGGGAGTGGGGGGGTATAGTATGAGAAGAACACAGCAAAGAGGTTACTGTGCAGATAGCCATTGGAATGTCAAGGTAAGCAACTGAGTAAACTGGTTGTTGAATGGAGGAAGTTATGAAGAGTATATAAAGAAGAAATAGCAAAGGGATCTCTTTGTAGGGACGTTAGAACACAGTGCAGACAGTATCAAGTACATCTTATATGCAAAATTGAACTATGTACATCTTAAAAATCAATAATGTTCTAACTTCTTTCTCCAGTAGGTCAACACCAAGAGAACAGCTGTAGTCTAGACCAGAGATTCTCAAAGTAGGGTCCACAAAGCCCCAGAGGTCCCCAAGGCTTGCCCAAGGGGCCGATGAGATCATCCAAAGAATTTATGACGTACCTTTATTTATTTTGTAGATATTATAAAATTTTATATAAAAGGTTAAATCGCTGGTTTGTACTAAACACAATAGAGATGCCTTCTCATACTAAATCTTAGCGAGAAAGTGAGGGGTTTGTCACCCCTTGTGTCCACATATCTGAGAGGAGCCATTTGTAATTCCCTTTTATATTAGTTTTCTCATCAGCTAGCATAAAGAATTTTCAGAAAAAAGCACGGAAATATTTGCTGTCTTTTCCAACAACTTATTTGTGTTAGCGAGCCTTTTCTGCTTTTTGTGGAGTAAGAAATGTGAAAAGAAATTGGCTTAGTGCATGGAATGAGACTTAAGGGGATGCTCAATAAAACTGCTACAAATTTCAATGATATTTTAAAGTCCCACAATCAGTTCCATTTCTCACATAAATTATCAGTGATGATAAATGTACACATATAATTCATATTATATTTTTGTTTCATTTTATTGTAATTATTCTTTGTATTAATTTTTTTTTAAATTATGGGGTCTGTCTAAAAATTGACAAATATAATAACATTTAGTTTATTCTAATTTATATTGTAATTATATTTACATTAAAAATATATTACTAATTTATCCATATAATTTACTATAAATTCATCATTAGCATTTTTATAATCATTTATCCTTTACTAAGCAGTCTGCAAATCAGCTGTTCCCTGGTTTGAGAACCACTGCTCTAGATGATGTTGAATTATATCAAAATTAATGTTTCTGTTACTATAACAGTATATTTAAAATCTAGTTTAAAACATATTTTATTATGAATATTTGTCTTTTATTCCATCAAATGCCATTAATACACAATTGTTTTTTACTAACATAATTAAGTTTTAAAATTATATATTTATCCAACACAAGCTCGATATTGACTTGATACTCTGGAGCTTTATGAAAAGTTCGCTCGAGATTGACTTGAGATAAAAAAAACTTGAGCTCACACACACTTAATATTTAAACAATTAGTTTAGTTGTTGCAGGATAAGAGTTTGTTGGTTTAAGCATAATGCAAGTTTTACAGCGGTAATGTTAAAGGGAAATGAGCCAGAAATTGGTTTAGATTCAAGTTGAATAGTTGGGTCTGGAAGTTTGAGTTTAACAAGTACCTTGCATAGATTGGCCACCTACCAGTTAATATTGGTGGCTTTATATACATTTCATTTATGTTTATATTTCATCATCATCATCATTATCATCATCATCAACAACTGTTTTCAGCCTGTAGCCAGGTCAGTTTAGTAAAATGCCCCCATCTACTACCTCTATCTTTCCACCACTATTCCTTCTTTGATCTTAACCTTCTTCTCCTCTTACTTGAACACTTTTTACTATCTGTTCCTCCCATATCTTTCTTGGCCTCCCCTGCGGTCTTTTTTCCCCGCATACTTCTTTTACAACATTTTCTTCAGTATCCTTTCTTTTTTCCATCCTCATTACATGCCCATACTATCGCAGTCTTGTTTAGTAACAAACAATGTAACTCTCAAATAAAAAATAATATTGATTTAATATAAGACTATGTTGCCCAATAGAAATATTCAACTATAGGGGTGGTGTGAAGCTCAAGTAAATATCAGCTTCAACTTTGCTTCAAAAAAATTCTGGCTTTGAGAGTTACAAACCTTCACCGATTATTTCCATTCTTAGGTTTAATGGACAGTACAAAACAATATTCATAAGCGAAAATTCTGACTTCATTGAAATGTAAGTTGTGATAACGTGATCTATCAGAATAAAACTATATATTACAAACAATTGTGCAATAAAACATTTTCCAAGTAATTTTAGTATGTAAAGTTATATAAATAACTAAACTATATTTTTTAAAACTTAAATCAACTAGGCCATGGGAATGAAGTTTTTGAGGAGCATGCTAGCTGTCACCAGAAGAAATAGGATTAGGAATGAAGATCTAAGGTCTAGAGTTGGTGTACATGAGATAGTAGAGGAAGATAGGATGAGATGGTATGGTCATGTAATGAGGATGGAAGGGGAGAGGATTCCAAGAAGATTAATGGATATGAAATAGGTAAAGAAAAGACCGCAAGAAAGACCAAAGAAAAGATGGGAGTAACATAACAGCAAGTGTGCAAGTGAGAGGAGGAAAATAGAAGAGAGTGCAGAAGGAAGAATGGTGGAAGGACATAGGGAGATGGAGGTATTTTACTAAACAAACCAGGCCACAGGCTGTAAACAGTTCATGATGATGAAATAAACTTTGATTCGGCGTAGAGAATATTTTATATATTCGATTCGAGTTTGTTTCAAATTGAAAAAGTGGACTTTGCGTACCCCTAATAAATTACAAATGAATAAAATGAAACAATATTCATCTTTTCATATAGTTTTTAAATTACATCTTTAGCATATTTTCTTTACCTTTGAATCATTTTACAAAAGCCACAAGAAAATCAAGAAACCAATCTTATTGACATCTGACTGACCTGCTGTGACCTGTGATGTATGGTCGTTGAATGTCAAACTCATTCTCATCCACTTCAAGAAATTCATTCAGATTGGGTGTGGTTTTTTTAGGTCTACACACTAAGATATTGGATACTGACGTTCTGCGCACTGGTCCGTTACGAGAGAAGGCAAACCCAGGAGGCTGTGAGATCAGATCATGGGGACTGCCCGAATATGAAGTATCATAATTCTCGTTGATGCCAACATCAATGCGAACAAACTGCTGTAGAGGCTAAAGAAAATCACAAGTAGAATGTGATTTTTTTAATGTATCATTTACAATTTTTTATGGGAAAAATGGTCATTTAAAAAAATTGGATTGAAAGAACTTAAGGGGATTTGAAAAAAAAATCGATAAAACTTACCACATATGTGAAAGTCATTCTAGAGTGTGAGATTTTTAGATGTTTTAGCAGGGGATAGAGAGCTCCACAATCCAAGGAACACCATGGACAGCGCAAGTCAAAGAAGTCAGTTTGCTGCCGACAGTTGTTGTTATACACAAACTGGTAGACCACTCTAACTTCCTCGTTGCGCCTAGCTTGCATCATATTGCTGCAAGGACTGCTGTTTACATTGTTGTTCATCGCCGGAACGCCATTGTTGAGGTGTTCTATAATTCATGTTTCAGAATGGATATTATAAACAGTAGGCAAGTGACGGCAATTATTTATTTTTATAAAATGTATAATACATAATATGTAAAGCTATATATTTTAAGGTTATAAAAAATATGTCTCTAAAGAAAAATTCAATGCGCAAAAAAACTCTCAGATTGCAAATCCAAATTCTATTACAATTTGTTTGCTCACTAAAAAAACGTATTTACATGTAAACTATGTCACATATAGCTTTTGTTCTTAAAGGAGTTTTAATGTTACTTTAAAAATAATTTATTTTGTATAGCAAGTACAAAATTATCAAAGTTTTATTCTAGACTACTAGTATGTAATTGTGTTTCTAAAATTATGTTCAAATTTCTTGGAATTTTAAGAAAAAGAATAATGTGTTTATGTGGAAAATCAAGATCTCTTATCTTGCGAAAATAATATAATAGGTCTTGCACATCCGTGATATTTTTCTAATTCTTATTTTAAATTAATTTTTAGGGCTGAGTTGAATTCACTTTATTTTAAATCAGAGTTGGGTTGAATCCACATTTTACGAATATGAATCTCCAATTTACCTTCAAATCTCAAATCTCGAATTCAAATGTGAATCTTGGAAAAGATTATGAACATAAGAGGAAATATAAATATAATAGAATAGAAAATACCAACAATAAATTAATGTTAACATTTGTTCAATACAACATTCAAATATTCAGTTAAGTTTTAAATTACTGGTCTGGGGGCTGGTTGTTAAGTTCATAATCGCCTCGGTGGCGTAGTTAGCTAACGCGCTAGTTTCATGTTGAGCTAGACTGCCGAGGATGTAGAGATCAAGGTTTGAATCTCGCCCAGGTGAACTGAAGGTGGTTTTCCTTAAATGGTTTTCTACTCTCCCTCCATGCAAATACAGGTTCAATTAATCTATAATCAACCTTCCCAATTCCTAATAGTGTAATTAGTACTTAAGTGTATAACCCAAACAGGTAAGATGTGGTGCTAAGTATTAAGTTCATCCTGTAGTTACAATTGGTTCTGAACCACAAATAAGAACCATTTCACTTTAGATGTTGAAAAAAACATTTTTTTTAAGGAATTGAGTCTAAATTCAAAATATTACCCAGTCCTTGAATTTTAAATATCCCTAAGGATTTGAAGGTTCCAACCCTATTTTAAATGCCAATCAACAGTATATATTTGACTCGCCGCTAATGTTGACAAGCTTATTTAAAAATGGATGTTGACCATTCAATAGTAAAAAGATTACTTTAAGGCAAAATCGCTGACGAAATGAAATGATCAAACCTTTTATAGTTGTTTCTAATAATGTTCATGTTTATTTGGTAAGGAGTAATAATAATAATAATTGATAGTAAGATTATATAGTCTTTTTTATTCCCTTTTCCTTATTTTATATACTTTTCTTCTATGACGACTCCATAAAAAACCATAAAGTTTCACAAACTTTCCAATAGTATGAAGTAAAATCAATCATCTTTAATACAAATAAGACTTGAAGATGGTGAAAAATCATCGAAACATGTTGTCGTCATAAAAGAAAAGTATATAAGATAAGGAGATGCGAATAAAAAAAGAAGATACCGTATCTACCCGAATCCAAGAAAACCCTGAATCTAAGACAACCCCAATTTTTCAATGGTTCTGGATAGATTTTTTGTAAGTGATATTTATTTTATGATTAATGAAGAAAACAATAATTGTGATGGACTTATTTTGTAATGTTAACCAATGTGTTTTTATTTATACACACAAAAAAAAACCTATGTTGACTTAAAATCTAATTAGAGTTGCAGGTTTGCTAAGGAATTTATTTTTTGTCTCAAATATTACTTTTGCATAAGGTTAACTTTGAAAAAGTTTCATTAAAACAATGAGAAGTTAATATTTATTATGATAAATAATAATAGTTAGATAAAATCAGAGTCTCATACATTACCTGGTCCCTTTCTAAAATAATAATTTTTAAGATATTTAAAACCTGTATTAATTAATATGTTTAACTAAAAACCTAGCATTAGTTTAGTTACTATTTAGTTATAGAATTATGGTGGTTAACCTGTCTGAACTCAATGTTGATATTAATTATTGCAATACATATTTTTACCAAACTTTCCACATTTAGATTAAAAAAGCATTTACTATTTCATATTGTTTACTAGATATATTATTTTAATCATATTATTTTTAATTTTAAAGTATGAGCATCATCTTTTAATGTAATTAAAAATTGAATTGAAATAAATTTCTCAATGAAGAGACATTAATGAAAAGGTAATATTTTACAAAATTCAAAACCATGTGAAACTGTAGAAGTTTTAAAAGAGTGGGAAGTGTAAACGTTTACGAAGCCATGAAGAAAGAAGTGTATTTGTTTCTATCTAGGCCTAATTTAACTATCCTTTCAGATTGGCTTCCTTCACTATCAATTACTTCACATCATTGTAGTGTTTTTACATTGTATTACTATATATTCCAAGCCATCATGCAATTATTAATGTTACTCTTTTATAAAATAGTTTGTTAGTGTAATTTTAATGTCTTTAAAGACATGAGTGTTGAAACCATTTTAATTATATTTTCTATTAGGCCCGAGTGTTGTTCTTATTTTTAAATTGTGTTTTTTAAGCGTTATTTATAATTTAAAAACCTATATTTCCATTTCTAAACTTTTTATCTAAAAGCATTTATATTTATGAAAATGAGTATCATTAATATTTTAAAGACAAATGTTTTAGTGTAATTTTTAAATATCAAATTTTAAAGATGTGATATTTACATTTAAAACAAATATATATACTCTTAACATTTTAAAATTATGAATATAATCAAACTCGGGAGCTTTTAGAAATACTAGACTCAAGTTCGACTCAAATGGAAAAACCCAAACTCGCAGATCCTGAATGACTACCAGTTTTATATTCTAGCTGAATGCCTAAAACCAGAAACCCTGATTTGTGGTAAATAAAATTATTAGACTTCACGAGGTAGGAAGTTGTATTTCGATATTAAAAGTCAATAAATAAATATTTTTCTTTTTGCTAAAATTGGTAAAAAAAAAATCATCTCAAACAAGGGTTATCGATATGAAAATTACAGCTAAATTTCACATTTTAAATTTAAAATATTTGTGTTTGGTCCCTAATATGACTGTCATCATAGTCAGATCAAATACATATTTTACTTCTTTACAACCCGCCTCAATGGCGTAATCGGCTAACGCGCTTGTCGTGTTGACTGCTGAGGATGGGGAGATTGAGATTCGAATCTTGGTTGGGTGAACTGGGGAGGGGGGGGGGTCCTGAATGGTTTTCCACTCTCCCTCCATGCAAATATCGGTTCACTTCCTCTAATTCAACCTTCCCAATTCCTAATCCATTAGCGTAATTAGTACTTAAAGCCTATAGCCCGAACGGGTAGTAAAACGCGGTGCTTAATATTATTAATATATTACTTCTTTACTAATGGTCTTTGGTCAAGGAAAATCCATTTTATAGAATAGGAATGTTGATTTATTTTAGGAATAGAAAAAAAATGTATCAGTGCATTTGACAGGGCCTCCCCCGTTGCTCCCCATTTCAGGAAAAAAGACAAAGAACAATGCCCTCTTATAAATAGGAAAAATGTCTAGTTTTGTTAGTTCTCAATAAAATCAACCTTAACTAAAATACCATTATTTGCTTATAAAATGCCAAGTAGTCAATTACACGAAAATATCTAATTTAGTTTAAATCACGTGTGTAAATTACCATTAAAATGTTACAATGCACTTTAAAAATATGTTGTTATTCATTTTGATGAGATGGTAAAAACAATTCTCGCGATATTTCGGTGTCTCTATACATTGATGTTGCAATGAACTCCAGAGTACATGCTAGTGTTTGATATGAAAGAGAAACTCCATGTATTTACAATCTTTAATATATTTAATCCAATGTCAAATTGGAGTGTGATTTTTTAATATTCGTGTATGTATAATGTAATAATATTTACTTTGATTCTATAAAAATCAAAATTTACTTGGTTAACTTAGAAACATGTAGGTCTACAAACTAGGATTTTCCCTTGATTGGAATATGAATATTTATTTTCGAAGGGGTAACAGGCATTGATTAAACTTTTAAGCATGATTACTTAAAAACTATAATAATATTTTATGCACATATTGTCTGTTGTATTTATAGATTGTAACAATTGCATACACTTTACTAAGATTCAGATTCAAGGATCAGAAATAAAATCTAATTAAATCCCTTTTATTGTGTATTAAATCTAGACCACCTGTATTTACCTGGTCTGTTTTCTTTGTTGCTAATGTCACTGCTGCTATCGGGTAACAATTTGGGACGATCTACAAAGCGACTGCTTGGCTGTGAAGTCCAGCGTAAACGAAACTTCAGTGTTGGGCCCTTGAATGATGCAACCCCCTTACTCATCTATGAATGAGGTTATGTTCAATGATTCAATAACATTATTCTTAACAATGTATTTGAAATATCTCTAGATGCTAATCTATGACAGGCCAGCCTGTAGTGGAAAATATATGGTTTGAATAAAAAAGTGACCCAGGACACAGGCTGGAAACAATAATGGATGTAAAAAATAGATGCTAATATGATTTACTATTTAATTTGTTAGCAGTTNTTCTTAACGTGCCAAATTATAATTTATAAACAATAATAATAAATGTTTTTTTTTTGTAAATCCATTAATGTCATATGGTTTTTCAATCAAATTTAATTTAAAAGTAAACAACCTATTCAAAAGTATTTTAAAATATGAATGAGCAGTATTAAATTATGAATTAATTGAAAGTGGATAAATGTTCATCATCATACCAAAGTTAAAAAATTCCACATGGAAAAACCATTACTTCATATGCCAAAAGAAATGGCTTGAACTTTGTTCATGGCTACACCCTAAAAGTACTTAAATATTTCAAAATGGAACATTAAAATTCACACAACTAAAGAATAGATCTTCAACAAACCATTACTAAATCTAGTCCTAAAATCTTAAAACTAAGATATTTTCTACCCTACTGGCTTTTATATCAGAGAAAAGTCAGATCCACTGGTTTCCGAATATTAATCCCAAATATCAAATTCATATATTTAAAAACCATATTAAGTCTGGGGTTGTCTGGTTGCTAGGCTTATCCTATATGTAAAGTGGGCTAAGCCACTGTAATGAAATTCCCTAAACGCATAAATGGATACTGTCATGACAAAGAAATCAAGAACCCATAAAAAAAAAGTTTCACCACACACCTCCACTCATAACTTCAAATTTGAGGACTGTTACCATGTCAAAGTGTTAAAATTATTTACAGAACCCAATGCAATATGCCCCAGTTAAGAATCTAGGAACTGGAACAACGCTAGATCTCAAAATCTATAAAACCTCCCAGGTTAAATATTCATTAATAAGGATTGATTTTAACCTTGTTGCAACACTAGTACCACCTGTCATCCAAAGAGAATAGAAGAGACTTCAGAGATTTTCAAGTATATCACAAAAGTTTTCATCTTTTGCAACAGAGTTGGTGTCACTGAAGCTAACTTCCTGTTTAATCTAATTATTCCTGAGGAAGGGGCCATGAAAACATTTAAATATTGAAGTTTCCTTTATACTTTGTTTAAGGCTTCATTTGTCTACAATTTAATTATATATATTTAGCTACGTATTATAGTTTGCTTAGTGCAGTTTATTTCATATATATATTAGGAGTGAGTGTGGTCCACCTTTTCAAATAAAAGCAAATTCGAATTAAATTTTTGAAATATTCTCAAAGCCAAACCGAAGTTTGAGTATTTTTGTTAGTTGTTAAATGCTTGAAAAAAATAGTATATTGTGGTTATTTATACATCACTTTTTGCATTAAAATTGCTTAAAAAGTGTGTTAGTCAACAATTTTTTGTAAAATTTATTTTTACTAAGATAAATCAAGTTACTATCACAAATTGCAATTAAACTACTACAAATTGTTTTCATATGCATATTGATTTGCACTGTCTATTTAACAGCGCAGTGTGACAATAATTTACCATAAGTTGAGTATTTTAGATGTCAATATATTTATTCATAATTGCCGACGCTGATATTTGTTTCAAAGCCAAGTCAAAGTTTCAAATCCTTGCATACCCCTAGTTATAATACATATTTACTTTACATCCATTACTGTTTGCAGCTTATGGTCTGGGTCGGTGTTTTATTCAAGTTATATATTTTTCCACTATAGACTGGCTAGGCCTGCCTTATAATCTATTCTAAGATTAGGACAGGCACAACATCCAGACCCCAACCGTCAATTTATCAATGTGAAAGGTTAAACCCATATTTTCATCAATGATAAATTATCGATCATGCCTGGAATCAGACCCGGGACCTTTATATTAGTAGGTAGACACGCTTGTGAATGAGCAAAGGTGTCGGACCCCTAATAAATACTATTACAAAGAATAATTTAAGTTTTCCTTGGTTATTAAATGAACACTAACCTCGATTTCATTGATTGTTTCCCATGATGCATGTTTCTTGGGCGAGTTTTTCCCATGAGTTACAACTTCGTCAAGTCCTAGCACATAGTCCCCATTGGTAAGTAGTAAGCGGCTGTGTTTATCGTACACCACAAGATCTGACTGGTACACTTTCACATCTTCATACGTGCCTTTAGCATATCCTGACTTTCGTCGCTTCTGTGCAGGCTCCACTGGATAAAAAATAAATCAAACATGTAAGCTTTAATCCTAAGCCCATAGAGCAGAGTCGCACTATACAGGGTTGAAAGTGCACACTATACATGTGTACTATATTAACTTAGAAGATCCTCATACTAGTTGAGTTTTACTGAACAGAAATGTATTTTATTCTAATGGAAAATTTACATTTATGTTGGTTTATTAGAGAGAAAATGTTTGTGACATTATGAATAAACAGATTTTTTTTTGCTACAGTGAACATCGGGGAGGTATTATGTGTCAGAGTTGCCACCACGGTATTTCTACAAAATTCCCTGTGTTTTACAGTATTTCCAGACACTTTAGATAGTAGTATAAAAGAATTAAATTTCATTTTTCATAAAAATTACTAAAGAGGAGTCATGCCATTGGTGTTTAGAACAAGAGGTTTTGCACAATCAAAGTTTTTCATGAAGAATAAAAATGGGGGTAAAGCCTATCTTCAATTCAGCTCGCTTATTTCTTTAGTTCATTTTTTATTCCATGCAAAGGTCTACTATTTAAAGCTTACAGTTTAAGGTGGGATGGAAGGTGCTGTGAGGAAAAATCACGTGTTTTTGTAGTTTTTATATAATTAGTCATAAGCGTGTCATCCAACGAGGTAGTAAGATGCAATGCTAAAAAAAATTTGAAAGTCAATGATAATTTTTTTTAAATTCAAGTCAATTGACCTTTCTCACACCCTTATCAAATTATATGTCTTTGAACATGACCTTTATTTTTACATCAACTTTTGTTTTGTTTTGAGCCTTTTCAATAGCAAAACATCTTTATTTTCTTATTCTATTTTTTGAATTGCCTTGACTCAATATTACTAGACCATGTTTTTTTTTAACATTATTTAATTTATTTAACACATTTTCTTTCATCTTGTACATGAGTAAGAAAAAGTATGATATAAAAATTAAGCTTGGCAATTAACCCTTGAGAGTTAAACAGTCATTTTATTAGTTAGTAAGTTTAACAACAGTTTCGTTAAGTAAATTACAAAATTAAATCTTCCTTGCTGTACCTGTATCATTCTCATTGTTCTCTAGGACATGATCACAGTGGAATTCACATGACACAGCAAGCTGCAACGAGTAGGCTGTCAGAGTTCCATTTTGTTTAGCATAGTTTGCAATAGGAACAGACAAAGCTGGGGCTGTTGGTGGTGGATGATCTTCCGAAGGGTTGATGGGTACATCGATTGCACCCAAAGGTACCTGAAAGATAGTGAACATATTTATCATAACTTTTATTGCTAAAAGTTTTTTGTTTGGACAAAAAAAAGTATACTAGTTTTACACTAAAATAAGATTGCAAAGTTGTTTGCATCTGTATTTTAAATTGTAGTTTTAGGTGTAGTATTCCAAGTGTGTGCATTTTTTGAGTAGAAACTACCTTTTTAGCATAGTAATAAATAAAATTGTAGAATAGTAGAAAAATAATAAATAGAGCACAAATATAAGTAAAAACCCTAATAACACTCTCCAATTTCAATGCTACCACTACTACTACTTCCTAAGGAAGATGCTATAATAGCATCGAAATATTGAAGTGTGTGTAAATAGGTGTTAGTGTTTTTACTTTTATTTGTGTCCTATTATTTCCCTACTATTCTATTATTTTATTTATTACTAATTGTTTTTGCTCGATGCACTTTATTTCATACATATTTTTTAACAGTCTTATGTTATAAATAAAATTAGTAAACTAAACTTATTCAATCATAAATGTCAAGATCTGCATCTGAGTGATTAAGAAGCAAGGATGAAAGCACTATTCAAAACTCTAGTGATAAAGTATAGTTATGGATGGGACCCTCCAGTAAATGAATGTATGAATGTTTCAATGAATGTATTATATGAAAGCATGTTAACATTTACTTTCTATTTGTATTTAATATATTATTCTATTATATTTATATTTCCTCTTATGTTCATAATTTTTTTCAAGATTTTGATTCAACCCAACTCTTAAATATAAATAATATCAAATAATTCTAATCAAACTACATTATGTTTATGTTGAAGTGATCTTCAAATTTACTCTGCTTTGTGAAAGAAAAATGTACTATTTGTAAATATTTGATAAAAAAATGCTCTTACATTTGAAAAGGGAGAAGATTGCTCTTTCCTCTTTTTATGAGACATTTTCTGTAAAATAAGCTCTACTTTTACTGGTTCTTGTGCATTATCTAAAGAACTGGTGATTTTCTCAACTGAAAACAAACAAACAGTAAGCAATTATTTTCAGTGAAACAGGATTATTTTAAAATGTTATCACACAGAGAATTAGTAAATTAAATAAATACAGACCGCTCAGTCCAAGCAACCAATATTTATTTACTCTCCGGCATTAGGAAAATGAAAGTTCATTGCCGCACTTACAAAAGTATGCCATCAATATCTATCTAGTTCTATTCAGTTCCCCTCAATCACCCTATTTCTACCAGGCCCATTCTAATGTTATCATCCCATCTGTGTCTAGGTCTTCCCAATGGTCTATTCTCATTGGGTCTGTCAATACCCCGAATACTGTTCTAAATTCTCACATTCACACTGCATAACTTTCCCACCATAATCTACAAGACTTGATTATCATAATAATATCTAGTAAAAAGTATGTAACTCATCATTGTATAACTTCCCATAAACTTATCCTTTTTTTGTACCAAATATTTTCCTAAACACCTTATTTTCAAATATAATACATGTTGTTAAAGTGTTTAGGGGCAAAATTAATGTTCTTTTAAATTAGTGTTAAAAGTTTCTTATCCCCCTCCCCTTTTTTTTTACCAGACATCCTAACATTTTCTTGTTTTCCTAGCACTAAAAAAATCCCCAACTATTCCAGGTTTTCCCTGATTATAGCCAACATGTCTGAAAAACAAAAGTCTTGATATGCTGAGGTTCTTATAATTTTTTTAACTAAATAATGTAATATAAAGAAGCAGCATGGTTAGTCTAGCTACCTTTGTCATCATAGTAGCCCATGAAGGTGAGTGTCATGTAAGATAGTTGATCTTCCACACTTATCTTGTCCTCAATCTTACTTAGGATATTATCGACCTTGAATTCCTTGCGCCCTTTATGACTTCTTGACATGCGATGCTTCATATAACTCAATGTGCGGTTCAAAAATACTGGCTAAAATAGACAAAATACCAATTCATTGAAATTATAATTTAGTATAAATTATGATTGTTTCCTTGATATTAATTTAAATAGTTGAAAAAATAACACTGGAAATGTGTACTGGATTATATTCCCAAGTACAGGTGTCATTTTTAAATTATACTATATTTGAATGAACAAAATACAAAGTTTATTAGTTTTGTTTGTTTTTAAAGAAGTGATTTAAATGTTGTTACTAATACTTCTAAAACCAAAAAATAACCCTTTGGGTAGATGTTAAAAACAAAATAAACAGATTTTTAAATATGTATTGGTGTGCCAATGTAGCTGCATCCTCGGACCTAGTTAAACTTTTACGTTTTTTTTATCACAATGTCTTCCTAACTGTTCATGTTACAAACATCTGTACTAATTAAGTTAAAAATGTATTAATGGGAAGGTTGAATTTAGACGAAGTGTACTCACATTTGCATGGAAGGAGAGTGGAAAACCATTTAGCAAAACCACTCTCTGCACACCCAATCACGATTAAAGCTGCAATCTCTGTCATCAGCAGTCTAGTCTATTGGGAGTGAGACTCTTTCAACCATGCATCCAGTGAAGCTAGTTTCTTTTACATTAAGGCTACCAATTGTCACAAAACTAACAAAGTAGTCCCATATTTTCTATTTCGAACTCCTAGATTTTTCATAACCAAGTTTGTGTTGTTTTTTCTCAGAGTTTTGTTCATTTATTAAAAATGTTCAAGGTTTTGTTAACTTTTGTTACAAATTCTACTAATTCCCCCTCCACGGTCACTTACTAATATCCATTTGGGCTGAACATATACATTAATCATGCCAATTAATTGGGAATAAGGTAAAATTGTAGGTTGAATGTACCCACATTTGCATGGAGGGTGAGTGGAAAATCATGCTGGGGGTAAAACCAACCAAAGTATACTCCTGACCAGCAATCCAATCCAATATGAAAGTGACGCATTAGACCATGCAACCATTCTATTCATTTCAGGTTTAAAAATGTACTCTTGATTGGTTGTGTAATAAAATACACAAAAATGTATTTATTAATAAAACAAAATATAATTTATCAGGACTCCTTACTTCAAAATACTCTGAAAAATGAACATGTTTATTGGCTGATTAAATAAAGATCTGGACATTTTCAGGTTTTTCAGGTGTTGCCACCCTGACAATAAACAATAATTAAACATAGAAACAAAATATGTACTCTTCCTTTAACCTGAAAGATTGCAAGCTTTCACAAGGATTCACTCTGGTACAGCTTATAAGTAAGATAGGGACATAGTGTAACTTTGTCAAAGTAAAACTGTTACCTCTAAGGGTAGGTACTGTGCATGGAGGGTACATAAATTGAGAGAAAGTATTCACTATATAAATAAATTTGATATACTAAAAAAACATTGAACATCCCAATTTGAAGGTAAAATAGAGATAGGCCTATATAACATATAACCTATTACAAAAAATAATCCAGTGTTGGAGAACTAGCCTACGGTATTGTTCCTGCATTTTTTGCAAATAAATTTAGTAAAAAATATATTTATGTATAGAGTGGGTTTACATACACATAATATGTGCAGAATTGACACTCCGAACTCGGCCCTTAATTAAGTTATATTTATTGGGCTCTAAAACATCAACTTACATTATAACTGTAAAAGAATGTAAAACAAAAACTCACCATATGCATGTTTCTTGTTTGAAGATATCTGTAGATTTGTGTAGGTTCTAGAAAAAATATATACCTGTCATTAAATTCATAAAAATTGTTAGAGCTAATTTATACTAATAAGGAAAAGACGAGTCACATATGGCTAACCTCCAAGGATAATTAATTTAATATGTAGAGTGATAAAAGATATGACACTAGGGCCTATATCAAATTCAGAGTGGAAAATATTTCTAGGATATCAAGAAATAAAAACAACCAGTAGAACCCATTTTAACTAATGGAGGTAGTCCATTTTTTTTTTACACTATATAGGCTATTACTAACAGTCCAAGCTATCCACATTTAATAAAACTAATGGGATAAGGAGGTGAAAGATATAATTTGTTGCAAATGTACTAGCATTTGTGTGGAGGAAGAGTGCCCTATCTCTGTTTTTGTTCAGCAGGTAAGCCAGGCCAGCTTAATGGCATAGGGATGGAAGGGAGAAGTAATGGATCCTGATTAGAATTAAGAACTATCTCAGCTAATTTGATCTAGCCTCAATTTTTCCAGGTCCTGACCACAACCCCTATAATACACACAGGTCAGGGAGTCATCAGAGGGATTCTATTTCAACTCTATTAGGCCAGTGAAGTGGATGGACCAGTGTGGGATCAAGTGTAGACTACTCTAAATGTAGACGGACTAGTTTAGGTGTAGACGGTCAAGTCTAGGTGTAGATCAGTGAGTCAAGCTGTATTGTGAACATGAATTAATGTGACCTGTGGCATAGTTTTGTGGACAATTAGCCCATTATATTTTTTTAAGCTTTGTGAACTACGATAGAGAAATACATTTAAATAATTAATTATTTGATATCATTTATTTATTTGTTGATTAAGTCTATCTAGTGACATGTGTTTAGTATACTTATTAGTTATCTAGTATGCCGAGTGACAGCATTATATATATTTTTGACTGTCTATTTTAAGGAAGAACTGTTTTTTGATTTTACAAATTTAATAAGTGTGTGTTAAAGTGCTCTGATCTCCTGGCAAACGCTGAAAACTCTCAACTGTACCTTTTTTTTCTCTCTAAGTTTTGCAGTTGCTATGTGGACCATACTTTTTTTACTAAGAGGAATAATCCAATCTCTATTCCAAATTGTTTTTATTCTCTGTTAATCGTGCTAGGATTCACAAAAGTGGTCTTAGACTGAGAAAAAAACTGGATTTTGCTGAGAGGGCCCATTTGGTTCAAAAAGCATGTTTTTCCAAAATTTTCTATCTTTTCAATATTATTATTATTAGCACCGCGTCTTACTACCCGTTCGGGTTATACACACTTACGCTAATGAGTAATGGTAGGGTGATTGTGAGATGAAATGAAGGACCTACAGTTTAACGTGGAATTCGAACCACGGTGGAGGCCTGGAATTCCCCACATTCACAAGATGTCTTGTCAGAGGTGAAGGAAGGGTTTGGAAATCAGATAAATCTTTACCAGGACCGAGGATTGAACCCCGGCCGCCAGCACAGAAGTCTGACACCTTACCCCTAGACCACCAGGTCTCCTTTTCAATATTGCAAGATTACAAATCATTACTGTAGTTAAAGGTATATATCTCATAGCTTGTTCAGTGAAGTTGTAACTGAGAAAGTTTATATAGTACAGGGAAATTAGATGACATATTTAACCTTGTTTAAAAAAAATTACATGAAAGAAGTCTAATTGCAATTGGCATAACATATCCTATGTGCAGCATACTGTCACATTACTAATATCTTTTACAAATTTACAGTTAACTCTTTATGGAAGTCAAAGTTTAAGAGTTTCCTGAAAACCTCCACTAAAAGCCAGAAAAAAACCGGGCAGGATATTTTAAAAGGAAACAAAAGAACAATTTTTTTTTCTAGCCCTGATTAGTGATGGTGCACCCTGTAATTTTTTATTGGTTTTACTAGATAATAACATCTGAGGCACAATGCTTCCTGTCTTATTTATTGTTTATTTTGTGGCATGGGATTCCAACATCTTAAATAACTCTCTCAGATTAAATAGTGTCCCAATGCAAATTTGTTGCTTCTTCATTCATGATAAACTATTTATAATTTTTTTTAAATTGTGACTAAGATATGATAGAATTCGAAAATTTAAAGGGCTCCAATCTCGCTTCTCACAAAGACTTTATTGTGATGCCCTTTTATGTTTTTAATACATGTTTAATCACAATTTCATGTCAATCCCCCATGAGCATGTGAGCATTCTAAAGTCCTTTCGTTTCCCTCATCATCCTAATATATTTGCTACTGTAGGACATGGTTTTATAGCAACAAGCTTCAGCCTTGTCTGTTATAGTGTACTGTAAACATTACACCAATGGTTCTCAATTTTTTTTTTTTTAGATTGTACCCCTTGGGCATGACTAAAAGTTTAATGTACTCCCAAGATACAAAATTTCCAAATGACAGGCTTTAAAAAATATTACCAATTTGTAAGTTATTGATCTCAGGCCTCATAGCAGATTTTGAGTGTCGAAAAGTAGAACATTGTGATGAAAAAGTGGGAAAAGTAGGACTGCCAATTTGATTAAAAAAAAGTAGGAGATGTTAAAAACACTAAATTCACTTTATAGTGCCAAAATAAAATAAATAATTAACAACATCATTTTAATTAAGAAAAATGTTTTTATGTTATTGGGCCTGTAGCAAAAAGAAGAAAAAGTATTTTATAAAAGAAGAAAGGAGGAATGCTCAACCATCACCAACGCCTTGCTATCCTTCTTATAAGTCCCCACTTCCCCTTTTAATGTATTTTCTCTTTAGTACATTATTTATTTTACTTCGTTATTTGGAAATGATGATAGTGAAATAAAATAATAATAACAATTATTGTAATAATGATGTTCATTATCATCAAAAGATGACAGTCTTCAGCCTTAAAATAAAATGTATTAAAAAAATAATCTGTGAAACATAGTAAGAAATTATTTTTTACCTCCACATTTTACTACCAGGGGTACATGCAAAAAAAAAACTAATCACTCTTTCAGTTGTTTTTGGGTTTCTTTGATACATATTGACTTGCGCAAAAGAAATCCAATATTGTTGTCTTCCTCTTTTGAATTTGATTTTGTTTGTTTCTTATTTTCTCAAAAGCAGAGCCACTTTCTTCCAATTTTTTGCCCGGAGATTCTAGCGTAGTTTTAGTTATTTGCAAACCTTTCCAATAGTTGATTTTCATTGCATTATTAATTCTTTCATTCGCTTCTGCCACTAATGACTTATAAGATTGAATTTCTTCTTAAGCTTCTGATTCTTGCTTTTATAATAGGTTCTCTTTTTGCATTGCCTCTTTAGTTTCCTGCGATTTCTTTTCCAAAACTTTCCTATATGCAAGTCCAGCCATGTACAACTTATGGGCCCCACGTCCTTTCATGATGAAATTATTCGTGAATGATACTGTATTGCACTGATAGTTGTAATGTTTAAGATCATCTTTGGTAGATGGGCATGCCTCTGATGGATGCATCAGAGAGAGACAGGTCCTGTCGCCAGTAAGATAGTTTTAGGTTTGTGAGAATCCTCATTCAACATCAGTATTTCCATGGGATATCACAAGGAAAGCTCAACAAACCTTTTAATTAAGCCTATTCTAGTTGGAAATAGTTCATTATGACATTGACTTCAAAACAAATTTATAACCATTTAATTTCAAAGATACTGTGCAAGCGTTTGGGCATACATCGAATTTATTCAAACAGTGTGACAAATTATGATACAGCATTTTGTTTTGCTAACTTATCAACAAAAAGGAAGATCCACACTTAAACCTCTACAAACCAAACATTTTCTTTCTTCTGGAGGTCAAAGAGTAGGAAAAGTAGGAGTTTTTCCGCAAAAGTAGGAAAAGTAGGACAAAAACGAGCCCTGTGATCTATATAATCTAATGGTAAAAAAATCTGTGATCAAAATATTTCAAATGTGACAAAGCTAGTTAGAGAAAATCCTACTGTTATAGCCTTAACATTATCTCTTATTGAGAATCGTTATGATCGGTTAAGAAAACATAATTTTACTGTTAAAACTTGTATAAATTTTCTTCACAAATTTGTTCAAAAATAAAGAAAAAAAGTTCATATAAGTACCATATTTTCAAATCAAAATTTTTAATTGTAATTCTGGAGCTTATATATTATGAATCCCTAAGTTTTTCAATGAGAGGGGTGTGGTTGCATGGCTTGGCACAATTTTTTATGACTGGTTGTCCAGTTGAAACTTTAAAATTGACGTCCGGCTCCAAATTTGGCCTATTGCGGTACTTACTCTTTAGATACACCATGGATGAAAAATCACTCTAACAGAGATATGTTGTTCAGAAAGACATAACAAACTGCTGATGTAGAAGGTGTCAGGTAGAGGGATGAAAATTCTCAGAAATCGGTCTCCAGCCAAGAGCAAATACGAGAAAAAAGAGGGGTGGAAATAACCAGATAACTGTAATTGCCAACAATTACAATGTTCCCTAAAGTCCCCTGTTATTTTATCAGTTTTCCCTTGAGAGCTGCTTGCGTACCCCCTGGAAGGTGCCCGCATACCCTCGTTTGAGAACCGCTGCATTACACTATCGTATTATTTACTCCCCGGTGTCATCTTTATCACTGTTCTTCTATTAAAATTTGTCTTGCATTGTCATGTGTCTGCAAATAAAATTAACAAAAAGATGTTCTAAAGTATATTAAAAATGAAGTAACCTTTTTTACTGAATTTAAAAGTGTAGTTCGTAATTAAATTATCACAAGCTGCGTAACTTCTACAGGTTATGGGCCAAGATCATCGCATTTTTATAAATTGAATTTCTTTGTAGATTTCTTTGCTCGAAGGAGGGAAAATTACTTTTCTTAAAATATTCTCGAAAAATAAATTCCTCATACTCGACAAGCATTGAAACCTTGTGCAAGGAAAACTTTGATACTTGGAAACTAAAAGTGAAAGCCCTCCGAGTTAAAAATGATGCCTGGGAATATGTTAGCGGGGAAATAGTTAGACCAACTGTAATATGAGGTGAAGTGAGAACCAAAACGGCAACAAAGGGCTGAAATGCTGCTGACAGGAAGTCTCATTCCTATCTAGTTTTAGCTATCAACCTATCGGTACTATAAAACAAAAGGATGCAGTACTGTAAACAAAGTCTGGAAAAATTGCACAGCATTTATAAATCCAAAGGACCTGCTATAAAAATGAGAATTGTAAAGAAACTTACACTACACAAAATGGTGAAAAGTGGTAATGTAAGAAAACATAGTTTTTTTTGATGCAGTGGACACTCAAGCTTCAAAAAATGGAAGTTGAAATTATTGAATATGTTATAGAGCTTGCCACCAAGATCTGAGAACTTTAGGTGTGCGGTAGAATCTCGAGATAAGCTCCCTAAATATTTAAAGAGTGATGCGAGAGAATCAAAACAACATGTCAAATCAAACTCGAAAACCATGATTGCAAGTTGTAATGGCATCAGTGGAAACTACCAATAATTCAGGAAGGTGAAGAAACCAGATTAGGTGAACAAAGAAAGCAAACATTGTAACATTACTTCGTATAACGTTACAATTGGACCATGCCCCATACTGACGTAAATGGATGTATCGCATCAAATCATACTATCCGCTCCAATAAATTCAATTAAATTTAAGATCCCTACAATAGTATTTTTCGCTGTTGTAGTTCTTTTAGGCTAAGAAGACATAATATAACAATGCTGGACAATATGTTTCATGACTCAATCCAAATCAATGTAATAATCTGTTCAAGTACTTACAATATGAATCTGCTTTCAATAGAATCCGGCTAGGCTGAACTACACACAGGAATCCAAGATCGGCGACTGGGGCAAGAGAGGTCCGGTGTATCAACAACTCGTCCCGACACTCAAAATGGACTAGCAAGTAATGAGGCATGAACTATCAACGCCTGCTAGAGAATACTTACGTAGCTGACCTCTGACGGATGGAATAAGAACCTCCTTCAAAACATCGGGTGATATGAAATGTTGCTGAGTTTCCGATGGAGCAACAACTATCAACAAAGATCTACGTGACTATTTGCAGGCATCGTGACGTCACCTTGCGTGTGTTTGTGTATTCCC
>CABEEJ010000006.1:296073-312085 GCA_901482245.1 Timema douglasi | reverse complement strand
GGGGGGGGGTGGTCCAGAAAGTAGGGAGGGTGGTTGGAGCGGCCTGTGCAAGTGCGGAGGAAAGATACAAGGGCCAACTGAACAGTGAGGCACAACAACATACCATCACTTTATCAGGGAAGTACTTTAATAAGGTTTGACTACATTATGCTGTGTTGCAAACTGCAGATATCATGGCAGATTTATTCACAAACAGTTTACCAGGACAGAAACAGTAGAGGTGTTTAAAGAATTTTGGGATGTTCATTATGTAATGAAGAAGTGTAGGGCATGGTTTTATAGCAGCAAGCTTCAGCCCTTTTGTTAGAGTATACAATGTTTTGTAAACATTACATTATTGTATTGTGTCCTCTTTGGAACCATCTATATCACTGTTCTTTTGTTACAATTTGTATTTGGTGCTGACTGACAGCTCACAGCTGACTTCTGACAGTCAACATTTAGGTATATACCTAAATTTTGACTCTCAGAAGCGACAGCTGATAAACACATGTTTTTGCATATCATGTGGTTCAGCGTAGGGATATATTATTTGGTCTGGTAACTTTTCAAAGTCGTCAACTGTCAGCTGTGAACTGTCAGTCAGCACCAAAGAAGCCATGGGGCTACTATATGTCCGCAGATACAATCAACAAAAGTATGTTCTAAAGTATATTAAAAAATGAAGTTGACCTTTTCTATCCAGACTATACAAGTGTGGTTTGTAATTCAATTATCACAATAACCATCTGTGGGACTTCAAAAGCTATTGGAAAGTAGTTATCACAAACTCAGTCCTCTTGGCTGTTGTAGCTGTAACTCTTGATTTCCATAATTTGATTTTTATCTTAAGAGGAAAACCAAACACAGCTATAAAGAACAGCCTTTAACACTAAGTAGGGCTACTTTCTGATTTTTACTGCTGGATTCTTCACTATAATATTACTAATGAATCATTTATCTGATTGTTTTTCATATTTATTATGACTTGATCCCCAAATTTAATTCATATTAATTACTATTGTACACTATATTAAGATAATGTATTTATTATTTTGTAAGTCATGTTTTATTAGCACTGTGTCTTACTACTCATGCTAATAGATTAGGCATCTATGAGTAAGGTTGAATTTAAAGGAAGTGTACCCACATTTGCATTGAAATGGGAGTCAATCTAGGAAAAAACCACCCTCAGTTCACCTGGACCATGATCTCCTTGTCATCGGCCGTCTATCTACATTACTGCCAGAGAAAAGCCTTAAGACCATACAGCCACCGAAGCGGGTGAGTCATATTTATTCTTCTGTATTTTAATAACCAGTTATCAACTGTTGGTTAGCACTTTCGTTATCATTCAAACAGCTTCCAGCCACTGACTGGCTGGGTTTGTTTGGAACATAAACCTCTCCACATCCTCTCTCCCTCCCTCTTGGCCCAGTCCTCTCTTCTTTCCTTCACACTCCTTCTTACACCCTTTATGCATCTGTCCCTTGGTCTTCCTCTCGGCCTCCTAACTCCACCTCCATATCCAATATCCTCCTTAACATCCTTTCCCTCTCCATTCTTCTCACATGGCCATGCCACCTTAGTCCTGCCTTCTCTATCCTGTCCTGAACTGGCTCTTCCTTTACTACTCGCTTTACTCTCTCATTTACTACCCTGTAAATTTTGTCACACCACTCCTGCTTCTCAGAAATCTCATTTCACTCGCCTGCATTCTTAGTCCGTGGATGATACAAACTTGCTTTCAAAATAGGAACACACAGCCTTGTAAAACAAAAAAGGAAAAATAAATTATAAGTGGGAGTTGAATTATTACAGGCCAATTAGTTTTGATAAGATTGTTTAAAATCTCAGTAGTTATAGGCCTATAAGTTACATGTTAACTCATTTATTATTTAATAAAAATATATGCAGGGACCAATGATTATTTCTTCTTTGATATTTTCACCTATTGCACTTTTTATTCTTTCTTTTTTTTTGGGTTGTACATATGATTTTCAAATTCTTGCTATGACATTAGGGGTAAAGCTAAACTTGTGGCCTGTAATGATTAGCCCTATATCTAATGAAAATGTTCTGATCAGAAAATTGAGCAACTGTAGGTCAACCATTATAGCTAGGATTTATGTTCAGACATCCTGGTCGCAGGGATTAAGTCAAAAATATGGCTGAAACCCAAGATCCCCCAGATTTAATTTTGTGTAATTGTATAATGTTGCCTAATTAGGTGGATCTAAAGTACTTAGTCAAATGTGAAGGCTGTCTCAAGTGGCTTTTCTCCCAACTTAAATTAAATTAATAAAAACTAGGGAACCTTCAAAAATGGAAAAGATAAGAATATTACCTGCCAAAATGTATTAAGTTTAACGGTTCCTTAAAATTATAATATAGATTTTTGTTATGTCCAAGGTGTTTTCCGTGTATTGTGTTTAAAGTTTACTCACTTAAGTTTCTTACATACCGTTGTGTATAGTCTACTTATAGTGTTATTTTAGCAGTTCAGGTATTTGTAAAACCTGCACAAATATACGTAATTTTTTTTACTCCTAGTGATTTAAACTTTTGTATCACCTGGGAACCTTTGAAACATTGATGAAGAAATACTTTTTGCTTTAATTTCATCTGGTGCATAACTGAAAATATGTTTATAAACACCCAAATATATGTATAAACAAACTTAAGAGCGAAAATTCACGTAAACGTAATGAGTTTGTGCTAGATCAATGAAAAACAATATTTTCTCATGGAATTCCTGAAGTGGTAAAAAAAAATTATTATTTTGATTAAAATTTCCACGCGTATTAATAGACTATTCCTTTAAAAACCAAAATTTTAACATGGTTTCTTATATAGCAATTAAATTCTTATTGATTTCAATTAAATGTTTTTTTAAAAATTTATTCGTGAAAAAAGTAAGACCTAGCAGAAATTCCATGAACGCCCTAAAATAAGCTGTTTACCTCCAAGGGAAAAAAAGAATACAAAAGTTACTCTTACTTTCAAATACTTGTAGGAAATGTTCATGGTCGCCTTGTAGTTGATCCATTCTAGGATTTTTGATCGTTTCAGGTTCTTTTTCACGTCTTCTTGGTGGCATTTTATGTTAAAATTATGTTATGGATGAAAATAAACAGAAAACTTACACACTAAAAGATCGAGATCAACCGTCACTTCTATAACTTATCTCTGTCTACAAAGGCGTAGCCTACGAAATCCAACAACAGGATGCTGCAATGTGGAAAGCTAGCCTTTTATTAACTAGTTCTGATAATGCCCTCTATGTTTCTGCGCGATGGTATTTAGCAAATGTATTATTAATTTTAAATGTACAATGGAATTTTAAAATACAGTTTTTTTCAATAGACTATTAAGATTAATAAATACATATTGTATATACATCAATACATTTTAAAATAAAGCCTCCTAAACTTGTAGGATGGATAAAAATCAGTGCCAACCTTTTTATCTATGTGTGGGTGTATGGAAAAGAAGGGTGAGACATGGAAGGGGAGAGTTTTCAAATGCATATTATTATTAGTACTACGTCTTACTACCCATTCGGGCATTACGCACTTACGCTAATGTGTAATGGTAGGGTGATTGTGGTATGGGTGGATATTTTTATTTAGCCTTAATTCAATCTTTAATTTTTTTTAAATGTTTTGAAACATTATATGTGTTAATTGATATGAGTTGTATAAAGCTGCGTCCAGGCTAGAACAGTACAACGAACACGAACATTTCCACGAACATGTTTGTTGTTCAGTTCGCTGTGGTCGGGTGTCCAATCTTGAACAGAACAAGTTAGAGAACAGGCTCTCAACTTGTTACTATAGTTGGCTGGGTTTTTTTAAAATTATTTTTAATAAAGAATAAAACTGATATTAAATTAAACAACTGGAGAATAAAAACGCTCGTGTGTGTGTGTGTGTTTATTGTGATATATTAAACAAACAACAACATATTGTATTTAAGTAAAGATCGTTATATATTTTATTTATTCAGAAGTTGTTTACAAAAAGATCCAAGATCAGCTCGTATGTATATAAACATCCTAATGTAAGCGTGGTTCATTCGCTAACTAGCTACATACAATTAGGAAAGGGAGGTCTATTACAGGGTATAAATTATTTGTCCTCATCCGGCCACATTATTTTAGATGCATTCAGCCCAATAATAGTAAAACTGCAATTAAACATAAAAATATACAACAACAAAAAACCTTTACAAAATATAGAAAAAAAGTACAGTATACATACACATTCTGCTCCCATTAAAATATCAGTTTCTACAAAATTACAAATAACGTTTCACTCACATATCACGTGGTCAAAATTGTTTTCTAGAATGTATCTTTTAACTTCCTTTTTAAAAAGATTAAGTTTTTTCATCTTTATTTCTTGTGGTATTATATTTATTATATATATATAGGTTTAACAAATTACTATGAGTATTAACTTTATCTTAAGTTTACAAACAACACCTCCTAATTGGTAAACAACATTTTTTTTTCAATCGATCAGTCTATTAAGTCGTATTAGTAAAGCGAGGTTTACCAACTGGGCAATTAGCAACAGGTAAAAAGATGCAGTATTATTAACATAAAATCAAGTAGAAAAAGGATGCCTTTAGCCTTCCTCCTAACCACCTCGTTGGCCGCAAGGTCTAAGGTGTCATTCTAGTGCTATACTAGACTGCCGAGGATGGCTATATCAGAGTTCGATCCCAGTTGGGTGCAGTGAAGGGTTTTTCCTAAATAGTTTCCTTACGTTCTCCACGCAAATATGGGTGCATATTCTCTAAATTACATTTATCTCATCCCTATCCCATAATTGTAATTAGTACATACGCATATAGCCTGAATAGGTAGTAAGACGCAGGTCAAAAATCCTCCCTTAGTTGTCCCTAAGTACTCTACTTAGGGCGTATTTTGCTCGCTGAGGTCAAGCATATATTTAACCTAGAAAAAAGTTATATTTTTTTGTGTGTGTATATATATAATAGTTTGTAAATAATTTCTTAACATTTCCGGTGCCAAATTTATCTCTTTTTTTTTCTTTTCTAAGGGCGGCTAACATTATTTCCATTTTTTTACTGCACTCATTCCCATCCCTGTTTAGCTGAGCCCCTATCTCCTCCACGCATATCGGTTTTTATTTTATTATAGTGATCTGAATTTTTTAGGTTTCCATAGTACCTAGACTTATAATGCTCTATGAACTTAATTTGCACTACTTTTGACCACAACATTTTTCTACAATATGCTAATATAAGGAGATATTAAATATTATAATTATTAATTAAATATATACACTATGAAATACACTCGCCTAAAAATATATGTAGACTTACAAAAATCAAAACACACATGTGACCTCGCTACTGTCCAGCCAGTGACTATGTTCGAGGAAATGCTCGCGTAAATAATTTCGGAGGCATCCAGACTAGAACAAGGCCGAACACGAACATCCTTGGATGCGATGGGATAAAAACTGACAACTGGCGGATCGGTGCCGAAGAGAACAACACATTTCGTTGAAATGTTTTGTTCAGAAAACAATCCACACTTGTCACGAACATGTTCGTATTCGTTGTTCTGTTCAAGTCTGGATGGGGCTTAAGACTCAAACAAGTCTAGATATTGAAGGTGACTATATAAGTACCCTTTAAATAATACTTTACTAGTGTAGTTAGGATTAACCAACTAAACATGAATGGGATTATATTTGGGATTAAGAAAAATGATATTCAAGATATTAAGAAAAAAATAATGAGATATTTAAATATCTTACTAATGCAATGTACAATCAGTGCAGTACCAAAAAGGAATATATATTACATAATAATTATTAATAGCACGCCACCAATTAATTTTGAAGAAAACTGTACTAGCTCTGTTATTTAACAAGATTTATATACAATACAAGCAAACTTAGAATAGAAACTATCTAAATAGGTACCTACTAAGTTTATTGAAGCTTAGGTAACCTATTTACAAGATCAATCCTTTTGTATTCAAGTTTATCGTATCCGAATGGGCTATAAAGCCGATGAAACATTATTGTACATCCGAGTCATATTCCAGCTGAGTACCCGAGAGACTTGAAACTTAGGGACTATTTGAGTTGGTTTCATGTTGTAGGCCTCCATAAAAATTTCTCACACTGGAAACGTACCATATCTAAGATTTGCCATTCCAACATTTAAAATAGCCTTTATGTATTTTGCTTCTCCCATATGAAACATAGCCCTACTGTTATGACTAAATCTTTTAAAAGTATCGTCAGTATTTTAGTTGATTGTAAAGAGCATTTTATTTTAAGTATGTTGAACATTTAAACAAATACATTTTGAGAAAAACAATTGATTTTAAAGACATTCAATTAATCCCGTATATTATTATTTATCAGTTTAATCAGTATGGGAGGGAGACAGCTTTTATTGTGTATAAAATTGATCAATATTTGTGTTTGAAATTTATTATTAAATTTAGTCCTACATATTAAGTAGTTTTTGTGTTCCCGTACATAATCAATTATATCGAATAGTGCCGTTGCGATATAATAATTAGCTTCAAATTGCCATCTAATCTACTTGACAAGAAAATAAATATATTTGTACATCCTAGAAACATATAGTGCAGCGATCGACGCGGTACAGTTTTTACTAATTGCTTAGACGTGTCTAGACGTTGATGACGCTAATAAAAACGCATGAGGCGCCAATGTGGAAAGATTTTTAAATTCTTGGGTGATAAAATTGATTGAAAATGTGGTGTTTTGCAACAGATATGGGGGGAAAAATAATAAAGTTTAGGAAGGAGTTAATATTATTCAAAGCAAGTCATGTGTCAGAATTAATTGAAATTCAACTCGTGTAAAAGGTATAGAAAGTTGTAAGGCAGACGTGTGTGGTTTAACACTTTATACTGATAAAAGTGTCTAAGTTTTGTCCAACACGTGTGTTTGCTTATGATAAATCGTTATATTTAGAGGTACCTAATTTATAATTTTATAACTACAAGATAACCCATCCAAATTTACCTATAACTTAATCTTCAAAATGTTAACAAAATCTAGTTTAGGCAAGGAATAGTTATATATTAAGATTGTGTTTTTTATATTACTGTGCCACCATTGAATAATAATCCTATAATTGTAATATTTATTATAAAAGGTATTAACAAGATCTTGAACAAACTTTGGTTATGGTATATGGTACAAAGTAGACTTATAGCATATGCTACAAAGTAATAAGTCCCTACTGATGTGAAATAACAGATGGACTTTATTATTTCTTTAGTGGTGATTGGTGGGATCGGTATCTGGGCAAGTAGCCTTGAATATATATTTTTAGCATTAAATTCTTGGGAGCATAATTTAAGTCAAAATAAACTAAAAAACATGAAACTAATTTTAAAATGACCATTTTTGGTGCAAAGCGAAAAAATAGTAATTTCATAAAAATAAATTAACTTAGAAAATTTACTAACTGCACATTCCTCGCTACCCACACACACATATTGAAAATATAAATCTATATTAAATTAAAATAAATAATATGATAAATAAAGTAAAATATAAAGACTAACACCTTAATAAAACAAATTATGATTCATATGAGACCCGCCAGTAATCACAACTAAAGTATAATTGAAACTACGCATGCTCCAACATTGACAATGGCACTGGGTGGGGATTTAAAGTTATTCTTTCATTCCACGGCGGAAAGAGGCAGTTTAAACTTTGCTTTTATCTTACCTCTTCTGATTGTCTAGGGGAAATATAAGACGTGCATGCGCCTTAACCTCTTTCCCTTCCTTTGAACCCTCATCCCATTTGAAGGTCATAGAGGAAATGTTGAGATTGGTTTTAGTAAGCTATCCCGGATCCCGCTATCGTGGGCTTCATGGAGAGGACAACTGAAAGGACCAGTGATGCCTGCGCTTGGGTGTGGTCTAACACACTAACTAAAAACAAGTACATTTCTTGGCAGTAATAAAACCTCTATGCATATTAAATTTCTTTTGTTTTGATAACACGTAGAAACGTTGTTGATAAAAAAATGTTTTTTTATAAGAAAAGTATCTTTTGTGTTGTTATCAAGAACTGGCGATTGTGTATAGATAAGACTATTTTATTGAAGTGTGTACTGCTGTGGAAGATATTGATGGTGAGAATAAATAATTTAGAATTATTGTTGTGGTGTGAACCAATAGAGCTGTAAAATGGTATTATCCATTATACCCGTTAGTGACGAGTTCGGGTACTCAGAGGCCCGAGGCTAAGTCCGGGTTGTTTCTGTACTGGCGCCAGCCGGGCAGGCATATAAATAGTGTGTGGAAACAGGGATATGGACTTATTCGAAGGTTTGAGGGAAGAGTGAGGAAGAAAGAAACATTACACAACCCCACAAACACACTTGAAAAATAAAAAAGATTAAATAAAGAGGCCACCAAAATATATTTATTATGTTTGGGATTTAAAAATGATTTAAGTTTTTTTTAACCCATACTATATGTATAAAGATTTTAAAATTGGCATAATAAAACGTAGTCAATAGTTTGTCATAAATACAGTGTATAAAAAACAAATTTTAAAACACCATAGTAATAGGATTCGAACTTTAGGAACTATAAAAGTTAATATTTTGCTTAGTTTAGTTTACAAACATAGCCTATTGAAATCGATTTTTTCTTGAGATAGTTTTTGGTTTTATTCATATTTGAGAAAGAGACAGCATAAATATATATAATTACAGATGTAATGTGGCGTGTGGTGTCTATTTTTATAGGGTAAGCTATCAAGATTTTTTAATGAGAAGATTAAATTTTATGTTAAATATATTAAGGTACGATGGGGTAACTTTAGCCCAGTCAAGGTAACTTTAGCCCAAATTCAAAAAATGTTTATTTCTGATGTTTCTCTTTGGTATATTATCCGATTTGATTGCAATTGGTGAAAAATTGTAGGTAGCAGCACTAGTTATTGACTGAAAAAAATAATTTGTAGGTCATGCTTCTTTTACATTAATCTTTGCTTTTCATGTAAACATCTGTTCTGAGTGTTCAAAATAAAGGCTTCCAACTTTCATCTCTGCACCTCTACCTGAAAGTTTCTTAATTCTTGTAAGTACATTTTCTTATACTTACATACCACTAGTAAACGTAATTAATATGAAAAATTTAGTTTCTTTCATTTTGTCAGATCTGCTGAATGTTTTATGACTTGGGGTAACTTTGGCCCATGATTTGGGGTAACTTTAGCCCAACCTCAAATTCTTTGTTGCTTGACTCTTATTTCATAATAATGATAATAATCGGTTTTCTAATGCTATTTTATTGATTTTTGGCTAGCACTAATAGTCTTATTTATTTTTAAATGTTTTTTAATGGCTTTTTGTGAAAAAGTAACCAAAACTTTTCTTATTTTCTACAGTATCATGCCAAGAAAACAAAAAAAACTGTTGGGCACACGAGCGTACAGGAATTACACTCCAAATACATTGCAAGAATGCCTTGTAAAGGTCAGGTCTGGACAACTTACTCAACGAGTTGCTGCAGAAAGATATAACATCTCAAGATCTACAATCAAGAGTAAACTGAAAGGTCTGCACGACAAACCAGTAGGTCGCTCTCGTGTGTTTTCACCTGAAGAAGAATTAGCCTTTGTGCAGCATTTGATAAAATTATCTGACTACGGATTTCCAGTTGTTGAATCAGATTTTCGAATGATTGTAAAAAACTATCTTGATAAAAAAGGGGCTAAGGTTAGCGTGTTCTCAGGAAATTACCCTGGCTATGAATGGACAAAAGGGTTTTTGAAAAGACATCCTGATCTTTCAGTCAGAACCAGCGCTAATATTAAGAAAGTGCGTGCTAATGTTGGTGAAGCGGAACTCAACGATTACATGGACAACTTGAGTGTCGTTTTAAAGGATATTCCTCCATCTTGCATTTGGAACTATGATGAAACTAACCTGAGTGATGATCCAGGAAATAAAAAAGTCCTGTGCAAGCGAGGCAGTAAATATGTTGAAAATATTTGTAACTTTAGTAAGAGCTCTACTTCTTTAATGTTCTGTGGGAATGCCGAAGGCAGATGTCTTGCGCCATATGTTGTCTATAAGGCTGATCATTTATGGACGACTTGGACAGAAAATGGTCCACAAAATGCTCGTTATAACCGCTCTAAAAGTGGGTGGTTTGATGCAATAACTTTTGAAGACTGGTTTGAATCGCTCTTTTTACAATCGGTAAAAAATCAGGCTGGACCCTTGGTACTGATTGGTGATAATTTATCATCACATATTAGCACCCGAGTCTTAGAATTATGTGAACAACATGACATCAGGTTTGTGTGTTTACCAGCTAATACAACACATCTCACACAACCTTTGGATGTCGCCTTTTTTGGGCCCATGAAAAGTTTATGGCGTGGTATCTTAACAAAGTGGAAGGAATCAAAGTCTGGGTCGAAATTCCCCACAATTCCTAAGGATGTCTTTCCTGGGTTGTTGAAGGAATTGATGAACAGACTGAAGGAAAATGAGAGAGAAAATTTAAAAGCAGGGTTCAAAAAATGTGGGATTCATCCCCTTGATAGAAACATGCTTATCAACCGTTTGCCTCAGAACCTGAATGACACGGACATAAGTTTTGTTGGAGAATCTTTTTTGGAGCAGTTGGAGAAAAAACGGTCCGAATTCCTAGGAAGTGAAGGTCCTAAAAAAAAAAAAGGTGCCAGTACCAGCTGGCAAAAGTATTTGCCTTGCAGACGTCACAGAAAGCCGTGCCTCTTCGTCTAAATCTCACCCTCCGTTGAACAGAAAAAGGCTCCCATCTGATTCCTCCACTGAAGTGCTCAGTGAAAATGATCTTGATATAGAGTCTGACCAAGAAAGTGAAACGTTTTCTGACTTAGAAGAAATTTCGGATGCTGCACCTGTCATATTACCAAAATTAAAACCTGAGGATTATGCTGTCGAGGATTTTGTTCTCATTTTATTCAATGGTGGAAAGTATCCTGGAAAGATTGTCAGCATCTCAGAGGAAGGCCCTACAGTTGATTGCATGGAAAGAGGACTTAAGTTTTGGAGATGGCCTGAGAGAAAGGACTCCATGGAATATAAATGGGAAGATATTCATTGCAAAATTGATCCTCCAAAAATGGTTTCGAAGCGAAATCAGTTTGTAGTTCCAGCTCTTGATAGTTTCGTTTAGAAGCCTAGTTCTCTAATGTAGTTTTACATGTTAGTAAAGTTTTTACTTCTAAATAGTCCTCTGTTTACAGTTTAATAAGTTAATAAAGATTTCACTTCTAATTAGTCCTCTGTTGTAGCCTACAGTTTAATACGCTAATAAAGATTTCACTTCTAAATAGTCCTATATTGTCTTTTTTTTAAGCAAAAAACTCACAGTTTATGACAGACCTTACACATTAACAATATATAGGCACGTTTATTGGTATTACATTAGCCCAAGGAACATATTGCCATCAAATAAGTGAAATATTACATTTGGGCTAAAGTTACCCAAATACCTTGTAACTTTGTCCCAAAACTTCAAAAATGTATTTGAGGGTTCAAAAAAGTTTAAAAAAATTAAATAACCCACTCAAATTGTTCCTTTAATAATCAAAAACAAGAAAAAAAATATTAGGAGTAATAAAATCAATAAGTTATTTGATATTTACTTAATAAGTAGAAAAAGATGAAATTTTTGGGCCAAAGTTACCCCATCTTACGGTACCTTATTTGTAAATGAGCTGGATTATTCTATTCTCCTTAGCAAATTACTCAATCACGAGATCGTAAAACGGCGGATTTTGCCTTAATTGTTTTACAAGAGCTTTTTCAATGGATAGCACTGACACGTCTGTGAACATCTCTTGGTCTTGTGAATTGCGTGCATAATTTTTTATTCTTTTTAATGCTGAGAAACTTCTTTCATCGGAAGCACTTGTTGTCGGGTTGGTTACATTAAGTTCACACAGTTTTACCACTTGACAATATGCTTTTTGAATACAATTTGATTTAATTAAAATATGCAAATCATTGACATTTTTGTGACGCAAATCCTGTGAAATGTAGGTGACTACAAGTTGTGATCTTAAAGAAGGGAAATCAAACATACTACCATAGGTGTCCTTTAAGCTCTGGAAAGCCATTTCGGGGAAACTGCGTTTGTATTGTTCAGAATCATTTATATGTAAAAGTTTTAGAAAACATAATGTATCCAAGTTCTTGTACCTATCACTTAGATGTATAGTTTGTCCAAGATTTTACAGTATAGGCGTTTGTAATATATTTTTACATCAAAGGTGTCAGAATTTCTTGGACTTTTTTTCAGGCTCATTTATGTCCAACTCTTCGTTGGTTTATTGTCCAGATTCTCTCAAATTCTTCAGGGTTGTTTTTCAATTGATTTTGAAATTTCTTTACTTTGTTTATGCAATAACCGATGTAATTAATTTTGGCTCGCAACGCATCAAATAATCTATCAGTAAGATCAACAAATGTATTAAGTAGAAAATTAAAATCAAGCATCGATACTTCAAATCCACGGGCAGCAATGTACGCTTCTTGATCTCATTTTCCCTATGGATTTGTAATCTTGCCAGACAACCAAATTAGTTGTTTCAAATACTTGTAGACAGTTTAATCAAATCTAGAATTATAATTCCAGCGTGTAGAAGCTACTCTTGGAAGCCTCTTCTTCAATTCTTCATCCAGAGCTCGGGTTCTTTCGGTTGATTTTGAAAAAAATTATGCTAGACCATTATAAATAAGAAAATAAGAAAAAAAAATCAACAATATTTGATAAGGGACACGCCCTGCGACAATACAAGCTTCAGCCAGTGAGCGAAGCAGTGTACAATAATTGCATTCGGAAATGTATTTATTACTTTGGACTTTAATCCATTCAAGTGCCCAGACATGACCGCAGCCCCGTCGTAGCTTTGTGCAATCAGCTTTTGTTCACAATTATACTCCTCTATCAATTTTACAACATAGATATATAGTGCTTCCACTGTTCTGTCATCAGAAATATTTCTGAAGCACACAAATCTCTCATGTACTTGTCCATCTGAGTTACATAGCGAAAGACAAAAGAATACTGGGGAAAATAATTTACATGTGTTGTTTCATCCAGTGCGATGGAAACAAAATTGGTTTCATTGATCTCTTTTTTATATTAAACAGTAACACATTTGAAAGGGCATTGATCATATCATTTTGAATCGAATTCGATAGTCCCATAATATAGATGAATGTTCCAAATGGTTCCATTTTTCACCATACTCATTTAAAAGATTCACTAGTTCATCGCAATTACCTTTATTGAAAGACTCACTCGTTTCGTTGTGGCCTCTATATACCAGTTCTGGCTCTTCTAAAAAACAAACTACATTAATGAATCGTTTCATAATTGTTCTATTCTCCCTAGCAAGCTCATTGTTCTGCAAATCCCGTATTTTCTTTCTGTTCATCGAGCGTTAGATCAATTCTAGTTTTACCAAACGTTTCTTCAACAATCAAGGCTTGTAAATGATTTTTGGACAAACCGTGTTTTTAATGGCTTTGTGTTTGTTGGCCGTGTCATTGTAACCAGTACTGTTCCAAACACACTTGCCATTTGAAAAAAGAAGACTAGACCAAAAGTTTAACTTTAGTACATGAGGACATCCCGTCAACCATTCATTATTATTGAACAAATGTGAGTTGAAACGCCTTAGACATGATTTTACTTTTGTACAAACGTTCAGTTCAGGTGCAGGTCTACAACATTGTATTATTGGTTTTTCTCTCTTCGAAAGTACATGAAGTGAAGCTATGTTTTAAAGTATTGCCTATGACGCAATCACATTTTGCTTGATCTGTAGATCCGCACAGTCTCGACTGAATATCCATGCTTCTCAACAGTATAATACGTAAGAATCAAGATTGAATACCTTAACGTCATACAAACTGTGAATACCACGTTACACAATTTACTCATATAGTCTAACCCAATACTTTAATACGTTAAAAAGTATAACCACTATTGACTGGTGATTGTTTTAAACACTAAATTTATTTAATTTTAATTTTAATGTGGTTTCTGTCACATATAGTAAGGATATGTCCAAAGAATGTGTAGCATTTTCGGAACACAAGGGTCTGCTCCCCAGCAATTGCGGGTCCTGTGGCGATAACAGCCAAGAGCGATCTACTGAACGTGAGTACACATCTTGGGGGAACGTACTACGCTATTCGCTCACAGACTACAGTCAAGAGTCGGAAGAAGCAAAATCTGTTATACATTTAGCTTTGTATGTAGGACAAGGAACACATTATATACCAACTAATAGCATATCACTGATTAAACTGACACTCATAACTTTTTTGTCAATGGTATATGTATTTGTGTATCTATTTGGCTCTGGGTAAGCAATGTGTACCTTGCGTCTATGTAATACACACCACTGCAGATGTATATTATTTATATTGCCTATTTGAACCCACTTTTTTGTTTTTCTTCCCCCCATTCTTATCAAGGAATATATAATATGCTTTTTACTCGACGGCAAACTTGAACGTATTGATTTATTCCATTGCAAGGGGTTTGTTTTTGTCCATCCGGTATAGTATATTATAGATCACTATTTTACAAAAACAGGTATCAATATTTCAAGTTCCAATAAACAGTAACTAAATATGGCAGCTTAGTAAACGTCACTTTTATAGAAAATAGCTTACTATATAAAACTTTACAATCTATCCATAATATAGCAGAGACACATAGAGGCCTAAAGATGAACTAGATTTGGGTCACGCTTTTTGGTAGAAATTCTTTTTCTTATGTTACAGCCATAGAACAGGTATTAATGTGGTATGACGTGTATAGTCTTTCATTTTTGCTTTAGCAGAAATGCCTGGAGTTGGCCTACCTTTCATTATTACTTGCTGTTTTTCTTCAAAAGTAAGGGCTCCAAACGAAACTGTGAATAATCGGTCGAGAGCACAGCATTGAGAAAGGTGATCGGCACTGCTACATCCCACTGAACTACCTTCACTAACCCTGCTACTTGTCTCAGGTCCCTTCCCCAAGCTTTGTTGTGAGGGAACAGTTTTCAAATCCGAGTCCCCTTCCATAGTTCACACTTTCAAACACTGTCAAACTAAATTAACAATCGGACACTTTAACACTTAACAAGATCTCTTTCATCAATGGAAACAATTACATAAGCTTAACAACCACAACACTACCACTTATAAGAAGCAAACCAAAATTACATTTACCTGTGACAGAACGCCAAGTGTTAGCATATATCTTTTTATAGAGACGGACTAGGCTGGCTTCAACTAGTCCTTTCCCCCGTAAGAGCCGATAAGACTCGAGCGCTTCCGATGTTAGTTGGGAGAGGGGACAGTAATTCTGATGTTAGTGTGTTGTCATTGTAGAGCGGAAAGGGGATGTGGGGGCAGCGCACAAATAGCTAGAATATCATTGAGTATTGTGACGCAAATTGAGACTCAGATTTTATTTTATGCTTTTATTTCCCGTTAAAATTTAACTCAAAATAAATAAACTAAAAATGTCGGGGACTAGCCGAGTCCTACTAGTCCATTGACGGCACGCCACTGATATGTACACTTGTTTGTATTTGAAAAATATTGTGTACTTTGTGAATAAATGTGTTAAGTTTAAATTTATAAATAAATATATATGATTTTAAACTTGGTTTGCTTTTTATTTTTATTTCCTTAAACATTAATTTAAACTTAATGTGTTGATTTTAGAGTTTCTAGAAATGGTTAATGAACTATATTAGTTGTGCCAACCATTATCACTTGAACAGATTTTATTAAAAAACTTACTTTTGACCCAATGTAAATAATTTTTGTAGAAACCAATATTTGTTATGTTAATTATTTATTTAATTACATTTGGTCTTAAAAATATTTCAAAATAAAAATTGTTCAAGTGAAATGGATTAGCAAAACTAATAGCACAGCAACTAAAAATAAAATAGTAATAGTAGTATTA
>CABEEJ010000006.1:245908-293062 GCA_901482245.1 Timema douglasi | reverse complement strand
TTTGAATTAGATTTTCTTCCATTATTAATTATTATTAATCAATATAAACCACTCAAACACAGAAAAATAGCTTGAAAAACTGCACACTTTACAGTAAACTAATCAACATAACCTACCGTCAAAACTCATATATTTTTATTTCCAGCTGTTCGTCAGGGCTGCCACTATATTAATTTTAAAACGTAAAGGCGTAAAACAAAGCTTATTTGATAATTTTTCTCTATTTTATCCATGGTTACATTATTAGAGTCTAAGGACAAGAGACGGTTTTGAAAAAAAATACTATGGATTTCATAGTGGAATGATGTTGGACTAAAGACATTCTGTTTCTTAAGTCTTATATGTCAGTTGACCGCCATCTCAGCTTTTAATAGCTCGGACAAGAGACACTTTGGAAATAAGCACTACTTTTAAATACGTTTTTAGAGGGCTTAGAGTGTGTTTTGGAATAAGATGAATGGTTTCCCTCATAGAAAAGCCTATACTGAATACGTTAGAACCAATAACTCAATTTTTAAAATTTTGGACAATAGACCTTTTGGAAATGGCCACCTCATTTGTTATGTTAATTATTTATTTAATTACATTTGGTCTTAAAAATATTTCAAAATAAAAATTGTTCTAGTGAAATGGAATTAGCAAAACTAATAGTACAGCAACTAAAAATTAAATAGTAATAGTAGTACTACGCAAATAAAATACCTACTGAGCCACTGAGACCGTTATTTAATACAACAAAAGTGCTCACATATTGGTCTAGATAGCAGCACAAATGCGGAAAACACCATACAAACATTTTAACACAGACTTAACAGATCTTTCGTGTTAACCTGATCAGTTGTGGTTACAGCTATCCCATTATCTAAACAGATACAAAGTCAACAAAATACAAACATTATTATCTAATTGTCAATTCTCAATGTTTTCATTAACTTAATCACCCAATTATTTAAATAATACCGATTTTTACACAAATATAATATTAATTAAAAATCATTATAGTTATCGAGATTATATTAAGAGGCCGGTCAACACTTGTTTACCCATCAAAACATGGTAATACTAAATAAAATATTGTGACAAAACCGTTCTATGGATTTGAAATCGGCTTTCACCAATGAAAAGGTATTTATATTATCTAGAAAGACGACTCTGTTAAACATTTACTAATCATACTAATTAAATTATACGATGAAAACTATCACATTTTCAGCCTCACACTATTTTGCTTATAATGACTTCATTAAGTGATATATTCAAAATTTAATTTTACTATATAAAGCAGAACTATTTTTACTTCAATTTTCTTAGATTAGAATTTTTATTTATTGTTCTATTAGTTTTTTATATTTAAAAAAAATGAATAATTACTTTAATTAGATTAATATGGATGTAAGTATTAATGTTGGAAAAAGAAGAAAACACAAGGCTAGATAATATTTTTCTACTGATTTTAGTTATTTTTTTATAATTTATTAGTTTAATACTGAATTTTAAAACATTATTTTAAGAATTAAAATTTTAAACAGTTTGGTAGCCGTAGTGTAACGCTGTTTGTTGTCAAACAAGGAACTATGTGTATCTGTTGGCAACTGTCCACTGTCTTTCCTCTACAGCGTTGCCACGATCGTTTTCAAAGAGAAGAAGAGAGAAATCATTTCTTCCAACATTTTGAAACTTTAAAATTGTGTTTCAAATGTTTTAAATCAAACATAGGAATTAATGTATCTGCCTGAGTGTGGTTGGCGTTCAATCTGAACCACCGGTACATTTTAAATTAAAAATGTTATCATTACTGTAAAGTGTTTTTCCGAAGTATTTATTTGAATTATTAACTTTCTTCTATGCACCATGTCTTAGCACATGTTCGGGATATCCACAAGAACATCACAAACGTGAAATTAAATTACTTTTTATTGAAAGAATAAGAAACAAAAGCTAACTTCGTTTAAGTGCACCACGAAAGAAGCGGCGTAAAATTATTTTAGAATATTTAAAGAGAAGTTAAGTTAAAATACTACTTAAGAATATTTAAAAAAATAAGCTAAGTTAAAATATTATTTTTGAACACAATATATTGTCATTACTTTGTTTTGGCAGTGAGGTTAATTATAGTTAATTTATAAAAATTATTAGACCTAATTGTAAAATTCACACACCAGACGTCACGTGGCCTAGAATCTTAGGCTTACTTTGACTATATTTTCGGTTACGAAGAGATCAAGGTTCAAATCCCAGCGCACTATGAATAGTTTTATTTGTAAATATTTATCACCCTTTCTCCAAGCAGATGCTGGTACATTTCCTTTGGAACTTTACCTCCACTCCATTGTGTTATTAAATTAAGTATTTAGTAACAAGGGTAGTCTATATGGATGGTCGAGTAGTTTAAGGCGTTTGACTCGCAACAAATGGGCTGTTCTTAACTGAGCTTGAACTTCTAATCCCAACTGGGTGAATTGGATAAATCTTACTGATAAAAAATTAAACAACCACTGTATTAAACGCACTTATTTGAAAAAGTTTTCATAATTAGCGCGGTCCGGATTTTGATGACCCAAAAAGTCTAAAAAATAATCTATATAATCACATTAAAAATGCCCAAAAATTAATTTAAATTTACAAAAAAAAAGACCAAAAAGACAATGAAAAATTAATTAGCACGAGACTAAATCAAACACCCACGTGACAAGTGGAAACTAAAATGTTTGCAGCGCAAAACCACAATAATTACACTTGCATTTTGCTAAACAGTTAACCTTGATTTACAAACTCTAGCTACCGCTTCCACTGATGTCCAGCCATGTAAGTAGAGAAGGTATAGATTCATTTGAAATTTATATTTATTATCTTCTCATTCCAACAGTTGTATGAGGAATAATAAAATGTTTGGTTAGTCCGTTTACAAAACTTATTAATATTCAACATAACCGTTTAAATATTACCAAAAGATTAATTAAAGTATGTAAAAATGACCTATAAATTAGACATCTCTTCAATCAGGGAATGACAATAGTTTTTTTTAGCACCGCGTCTTACTACTCATCCGGGTTATACGCTTATGTACTAATTATGCTAATGGGTTAAGGATGAGGAAGGTTGAATTTAAGGGAATTGTTAGTGGAGAGTAGGAAACAATTTAGGAAAAAACATCCTCAGTACACACGACCGGGATCAAACCACGATCTCCCTGTCATCGGCAGTCTCATCGTACAAATGAGTATTGTCTGTGATGTAAAAAAATAAATAATAATAATCAAATAAATATCATACCAAAGATGATTCTTTATATAAAGGAGAGTAATAAAGAACATAGGGAGGAAAAGTGATTTGGAAATCAAGGCTCCCAGATAATGGGACAAGGTGGGTTCATTAGAATAACTCCAGGTGGGGTATTAAGACCTTAAAAATAAATTTTCAAGGGTTTTTACATTTGTAACTGAGAGGGTTATTTTAATTAATATTGTCTTTTTTTCTAAATAGTTCATACAAATATATTGTATTTACTTTTTTCTAGATAATCTAATGACATATTTCACCTTGTAGCCTTTAGGATAAAGTTGAGACATTGTACTACTGGAAATCTGTATTTTCATAAGGATCAAATGTATTTTTATCAAAAATACAACTGCATGAATAATTTGGAATAGTTTCTCACATAATAAACCAATTTCTACTATTTACGAGTGTGGTATAACCACAATTTAAACCTTTATATCCTCTGTGCTAATATAAGCGAGCGTATCTTATTAATTCTTAAATGTATATTTTCAAAATAACTAGAGCAAGGGACCATTTTTTATGTGTATTTTTTGAAACTGAATAAAGCAAATCTATTTTTTGAAATAATTTTGTTTCGGTTAGACTTAGGTCGTTCGTGTGGTTTTTTAGTTACAATATTATAATTTTAAAATAATTATGATTTACTAAAGGCTTACTATGTATCTATAATGCCTAGATTGGTTAAGGTTGGATAAAATACGTTGAGTTTTTTTCGCGTTTTTTCTTTAAACGCTTGTTCCTAGCCCTGAGAAAGAAAAATAGATTTTTATTTTTCATGAAAATACTATTTTTATACTGAGTTTTGTTAAAATTGGAGGACATTAACTCCTTATTTAAGTATTTGTATACTATTGTAAACTTGTTTACAGATAATCATTTTGACTCGTAGTTTGTGCCAGGGCTAGCAAAGCTTGAAATTTGACAAAGATATTAGTAACAAACCAGAGCCCCTAACAAAAATATTTTATGCAAAGTTCCTTTCAGTTTATGCCAGAGAGACCGAGTATATAATAACTACTCTATTAAGGTAGGGATGAGGAAGGAAGCATTTTAGAGATAATCAACCCGCATTTGCCTTCAAGATGAGTGGGACAACATATATGGACAAGACAGCTTCAGTAGACCCGACTGGGGTTTGAACCCCAATCTCCCCGTCGTCATAAGGCCCGTTTAACACGAGAGTGACGCCTTAAATAATTTGTCTACTAAAGTGGGTGAGACTGATAATTGCGTGATAACTTTGACAGTTTTTTTTATCACGTCTGAAGATGATAAAAATAGTTATATATATATTCTATGAAATTTTATTATTTCTCGCTACAAAATTGTGGGCCAAAATAAGATCAAAACTCAAAAAACATTTGTATCTTATTGGGTGTTTATGAGTGTTCAAAACTTGGTCAGTTTCCATTAAATTAGTTTCTTACACGTAAAAACTTCAATACGAGTTTTGACCGAAATGTCAGCTCTGGCTACCTCACACTTTGCATTACTAGCACTACCCATAAGAATTAATAAAATGACAAATATTTTATTTTTTAAGAAGTAGTTGAAAAGATAAAAGGTGATAAAATGAGCACACGTGTCATTAAATAATTAATTTGATTTCTATTTTATAGGCGAATATCTAAAAATTCAATAGTTTTATGCACAATCGTGTATTATTATTAGCACCGCGTCTTACTACCCGTTCGGGTTATACGCACTTAAGCTAATGTGTAATGGTAGGTTGATTGTGAGATGAAATGGAGGACCTACAGTTTAACGTGGAATCCGAACCACGGTGGAGGCCTGGCATTCCCCACATCACAATCGTGTAGCATTTATGTGTTTTCTCATACTGAAAGCATTAGGTATCTTGACAGGGGAACTCACATTTCGAATTCGTGGCTAAAGAAAACTGAATTCTAATATTGTGTATTTTTCTCATCTACTAACAATAGCTAGCGTGGATGATTGGTTTGTATTTTAAATTTGTTCCCCGTGGGATGTAAAGCTGCTAATGAGCAACCAGATTTATAATTAATAGTGAATCACATAAAATTCGTTCCTTTAAGTTAAAGCTACAGTTGATACGTTTATTAAAAAAATTAGTTTTACACAGTATTTAATAAAATTTTGATTTGTTTTTACTTTCAGGGCTACCACTATTTTTTTAACCAGAAAATTATTTATTTTTACCACGTTTTATAAAGGGAATTCTCATTTTATCGGACACTTAATGAGAGTATATAGAAATAAAACATTATTCTTTATAAAATTGATTAGTGAGGTAATGAAATTTGTGTTTAGAACAGAGTGATTTGATTTTGATGTAGAAATATATGCAGTCACTCACAATCACTATTTTTCAGGAATAAAAGCGCTATAGAAGGGAAAGGGTGTGGAAGGAGAAAAATACGAGTTATTCAGTTAGCTTTTTTTTACTATACAAAAGCTCACTACATAAATATTCCAATTAAATGTTACTAACATTCCATTATTTTTAAGTTGTTCCTGAATTTCTCTCTTTTCCTGGCTCTCCAAGAGTGTGTAAGTAATAACTTCTTTGGTAATTCTATAAATTTCTTGTATACTTTAGTTTATCCATTAATTACTCTTATTTTAGCACGACGTCTTAATACTGCCTTTTCAGGTTATACGCTTATTTCCTGTTGAAACAGTTGATAGCTTTCATATTGGCGTAATCCAAGATTTGATAAAGACATACTCCCTGGCCTAAACTTCAAATTTAAAATCCCACTATAGTATTTGTAAACTATTTTGAATTAAGCCAATATATGTTTTAAGATGACATTCTGATGGAGCGATTGTGTAAAGATAGAAAAATGACACACGAACGGGGATTTGAGCCCTGGTCATTCATCTCTACTCGCCAACTGTTGTACCTATTGGATTATCAGGGATCTCTTTGTCAGTTCCATCACCCACATAAACCTCCAAGCTTACTAGTGTAGATAAATACCAACAATAATTATTGTTACAAGGTAACTCTTATTCAATGAATAATCGTATATTTCCTTTGTGTAATTTATTTTGATTGCTTTAGCATTTAAATAATATTACCAATGTATAGTAAGTGTTAATAATATTAGCACCGCGTCTTACTACCCGTTCGGGTTATACGCTTTAAGTACTAATTACGCTAATGGATTAGGAATGGGGAAGGTTGAATTAGAGGAAGTGAACCCGCATTTACGTGGAGGGAGAGTGGAAAACCATTTAGGAAAAACCTACCCCAGTTCACCCGACCGAGATTCGAACCTCGATCTCCCCGTCCTCAGCAGTCGAGCTCAACACGACAAGCGCATTAGCCAACTACGCCACCGAGGTGGGTATAGTAAGTGTTGCTTTTAATCGTGTGTCGGGAGTAATATTTAAGCGATGAAATTTTTTTAAATATTTGTATTATTATTATTATTTATCCAATAAAATGTTGTTTTAAAATAACTCACCATTTAACTATTATTTCATGTTTTTAATGTAATAATATATAGATACAAAAACAATTGTATTTATTATTCAATTAATTTTATAATTTAATGTGTATTCTCAGTTGTGGCGTGGTACAGTTTCTACTTTCAAGGATACTTTTGTTTATCACTTTAATATTATTATTGTTCCTATTGTATTGTGTACAGCTACTTGTGTGATATATTCCCATTTAAATGCATTAATAGGGTAGGGAATAGTAAAGTAAATTTTAGAAAAATGTAACCACATTTGTGTGAAGATAGAGTGGAAAACCTTATAAAACACTGTGTGGGCATACACCCAGCCGGTATTTGAAGCCCAACCTCCCCATCACTGGCAAACTAGACTATACCCCAACTTTATTACGAATGGACATATTATGTAAGAGCCTGAAAACTTCCAATTTGTGTATGCTATGGCCAGGATGAATTTCAATGAAAGTCCAAGCCAGTTGACAAATGCATTGCCTTCTATTTGGGACAATCTTAGGTTATTGCCCCTAACAGCCTTCGTCAAGGCTTTGTACAAGTTTTGGACTCTGACTCCTTTCAATACGAAGGTGATTGCTACCTGAGATAAAGGTTGCAGAGGATTAGAGCTTTGTTTGCCAACTCAGCCCTATTCTTTGGAAGGGAGAGGAGTAGAGGGGGGCTCTAAAGTGTCGATAGCTCTAGCAACACTGTAGATTTGACTGAGCCACCGAGACAAGGTAAAACTCAATTGCTTTCTTCAGCTACCGTCAATTGGGGGCTGACGCTGACGCGACTCTTCACTTCCAATGACCATTGACCGGGCCCTTAATAAATAAACATTGAAAAATAAATTGAATTGGCTATGGTAAAAATAAACATTCTCTGACGCTGCTGCTTTCTAGCGTAAAGCCGGCAAAGGTGCGTAGTTTCTAGTTTGACGTTAATATTTTTGAATGAAACATTAATACCGTACTCAAAGTAATTTGTATATTAATTTATATACAAATTTTAAAATTATATTGTGTCAAGGTAACATTTTAATATCTACGAAGTAAAACTCGATGCACTCAGCAAATAATTACAGTAAAACTGTGGTAGTCCGATATTCTTGATAATCTTAAGGGAAATAAATTATGAAATATATTTTATTGGTTAACAAGCACAAAGTTAAAAGAGAATTGTAAATAACAGTGATATCTGATAGTAAAAGCTTAATATTTACATTTTGTAATCATCACAGTGTGTTTTCCTGTAAATAGAAATAATTATAAGTACATATTACGTTATAAATCAAATAAATTAACATTTGATTAAACTCATTCAATTACTGTAATTTAAAATTTGTTAAAATACTGTATCCCCATACTCTCCCGCTTAATCCGAATTTTATCTAGGCCGTCTGCTCCCAATTAGAACGGATTACCAAGGTTTACCCTAGGGCTAAGCCTAGAGGTACATTTATCCTATTAACTAAATCACAATACATATTTGCTTGATATTTGATTTAATAATAATGATATTACTTATTTCACATTAATACAATTTAATCAACTCTTAAAAAACAATTACTCTTAAAACTATAGCATATTCTCTTAAGTTTGCTGGGATCCTTAGGCCTAGTAATTAATCCTATTGCCAGACTTAACAATTTCTCAAGCCAAAATAATCTGGTTCAATAATGTTTTTATAACTACTAAATTGTGTAACCCACACCATCACATTTTCGGGGCTGAAACCTGAGAACAATACTTTTTAGGCGTTTTTTTCTCTCTAAAACACCTGAAAATCACATTTATACTGGTTCTAGTATTACACTCACAAGGAATCCATTGATACTATATTCAAGATTATAAAAATAAACTTTGGCTTTCTCTATCAATAAAATGATGAGTTTGTCTGTTTTGAGCATTGCGCTATATCTACTGCACGCAGAGGGTTGACATTTTACAAGCAGTAGCCACTGTGTCAGAGGCGGATGTTCCCCACAAGATTTTCTCTAAAGTTAGTATAAACAATGACTAAAAAAATTAAACCAATTAAATGTATGTTATAGTCACTATTAGTTGTACTGTCAATTAATCTCATGTGACTGGTGCTGTTGAATTTTTGCGACAGCTGTAATTTTTTTTATTGTAAATTAAGTGTAGTGGTAATTACCGATAGGTCGGATCCCCTCCAAGTATTCTTCAATTACTTCCTGCTGTGTAGTCTAATTTCATCAAACATTCTTTTTAAAGTTTATTTTTTGAAGTACAGGAATTTTAATTGGCAACATGCAGGAATGTTGTGAATATGCAACAGTGCCAGTTGTAATGTCATATGTCTTGCTCATTGCCACTGTATGTTTAAAAATAAAATAATAGGCCTACAATATTAATGTAGAAGTAAGTAATCAGTAATTTTATAATACAGTAAAATATAAAATAATGCCTAACCGTATAGTATTTTGTTAGTATTTTTTTAAAAATAATAAGCTCTATCATTATAAGTATTTTCCTTTTCTTAGAACCCAAACAAATCCTTTCTGGAAAATGTTAATAAACTGGCATAAATCCATAAAGACATTAAACTTACACATACAAAATTTCAGAGAAAATAGTCATGAATAACTCAGCCAGATTTAATTTATTTAATTTTTATTAGTAAAATTGTTATATGATCAATATAATTATTACTATAAATACTTTTTAAGACAAAGTTACTCTCAACTTTTTGAAGAGTTTTTCTGTCAGAATTTCCCAAAGTGGAACCTCCCCTCGGCCCAGTTCCTTGAGCCTCTCACCCCCCTTATGAAAATCCTGGATTCGCCCCCACTCTTTACATAAACATGTGCACCTTGAAGCTGGAATTTTAAATCTTAAATTAGATTTTTTTCTATCTATTAAATACTAAGGTTAAAGGAAATTTAAAAAAATATCTATATGTGTGAAGCAAAGAAAAGTGGTGCCCCAGGTACTTCTGCCCACTCGCCTAAGTGATGCAACAACAAATATTATTGAAAAATCTGAAAATTGCATGACTGGAGCCTTTTTAACTATATATTATAGAGCCGATTAATAAGCAATAATATTTTGAAATAACCAACTCTTTTGTAACAGACACTGATCCACAATTTGGCTACCCTTGTAAGAAGTTATGTTAAGTTTGAAGGCAAAAAAAAAAAGAACACTTTTTCAAATTGGTTTTAAGAAATATAATAATTATCCTTCTCAAATCCTTATTCCTAAGAAATATTTATATAGGAAATTTAATTAAATGAGCATAGTCGATGTATAAATGCATATAATTAAACATTCACATGACATCTTAAAAACATAATTAATCTCCCAAGTTATTTTTAACTAATTTCATTTTCTTCAAAAGTTCAGTAACAATACTAATATATTTGACCAGATTTGATGGCATAGTTAGCTAATGCGCAAATTTTGTGTTGAGCTAGACTGCTGATGATGGGGAGATCGAGGTTTGACTCTCGGTCGGGTGGACTGGGAGTGGTTTCTCATAAATGATTTTCCACTCTTCCTCCACACAAATGCGGGTTCACTTCTTCTATATTCAACCCTCCCAATTCTTAACCCATTAGAGTAACTAGTATTTAGGTATATAACCTGATTAGGTAGTAAGTATTATAATACCAATATAGTTCCATAAAATTGTTCACATGACATGTTTTTAAAATTATATTGACACTTTATATCTAGGTCTATTCATAAAATCTTTCTTATTTTTGCCCATTAACCACTCCGAAAACACTTTTTTTTTTTCTGAAACTCATCTGTAATTTTGTATTTACACTTTGACAATTCCAGAAAACATTCAGGTTTACCTACAAACAATAACACTATATCTAAATTAACCAAACAAGAGAGTAGCTTAATATTAAACATGACCTAATTACTGATTTTTTTGTGGTTGTTATTGGTAAATAATTTTGCTGGTCAAAAACCTGGCCATTATTGCCTTAAAAACTATCCTCCCAAACATATTTAAACTATCAAAAAGAGGTAATAATTAGGTAATAGAGGACATTTGGTCACCATGAATTCTCCCCTCCCATTCCCATCAAGGATATTTCCACCCTTGGAAATACATATTAACAGACACCACCTTCATTTATTTACAAATTTCACTTATTTTGTCATTCATTGAACTTATATATGGTCAACCCACTCACCTACACAGAATTCAACTTACACTAACCTTTGTTGGGGGCAAAGTTAGTTCACCACTAGTCTGTCCTACTGACATATCATACCTGACGTTGACCTCAGAATTTTGGACTCAAGTTTGAATGAGGGTGAATTTTTCATAAAAGTATTTTCCTATCACATTGTTCTTTGCTTTTGCAGTTCAATCATTACACTAATTTTCTTACTCAGGGTTCCCACCTGTCCTATATTTCTTATATTTTCAGCATGTGTCCTGTATTTCCTATATTTTTTTAAATACGTCCTATAATTTTTTAGCTAAATATTTATTTCCATAGCTTTTTTTTTAAATAGATTTTTTGCTTACTATCCATACAAACACTAACCTCTTATGTGAACAACCCCATTATTATGATTTTAAGCTTATTTGGATTTCCTATATCTATTTTGAATTGTTGCTTATTTAATAAAGAAAATAGTTTGGAGTGGATTAAACAAAAAAAATAAAACAAGTATTTTTTTATTTGAGGTGTTTAACATGCACTTTCAGAACCTACTATAAGCGAGAGCGAAAGGGCATACCAATTCTGACGGGAAAGGTATTTTCACACACCTTCTAGGGTTCCTTTATACCCCACAAATGACATGGGACCGACTGCTTTACTTTCCCTCTGAAGGAAGTTGTGCTACAGATTTTTATCCGCCGAGAAAAATTCGCTGACCCTAGCTGCATTTGAACCCACGAACATTGGGTCCTGAGGTGAGCACTTCACCCCAAGACCACCGAGGTAGACTAAAACAAGTAAAACATGGAGGTTTGGACATAGCTGTCGTGGATGTGTTGGACTGACTTATTAAATATTACAATATCTACTGATGATTTTCATAAATAATTTACTCCAGTATTTATCTGTTTCTATACCTTTTCTTGCTCTATACACCTCAGTTCACTGCATTCTCAATTATTTTATCTTATAACTTATAAATTAGGAGAGACGGTTCAGACATATCTGCTATATGGGGAGTAGGGTTTGCTAAGGCTTGTTTTACTTGTATACTTTAATTTGGTAATTTTCCATACATTGTAGTTTATTGTAAGACCCCTTTCAGACAAGCTTGCCTGAGCTTATTCACAAGAGCTTAAAATACCAGTAAGGCATTGTGCCTAATGTAGACATTTACACGAGCACGAGTAAGCGAGTTGTTGGCTCTAGTGAGCCAGTTGCTGGATCTCCTGAACCAGCTGCCAGCTCTCTCTACCACTAGCAGGGTATTGAGTCTTATTTAGCCTTTCACACGCACACATGTGAGCTATAGCTCACCACAGAAAAGCCATGTTTCAAGTTACACCTCGTGTTAACATTGTAGACATCAGCTTCAATGACTACAGTAATCGGCTGAAAAAAACTTTAGGCTGGCTTAAAATGTTAGTGTCTTTTTTTCTGGAGCAAACAATTAAAAATAATATACAACTCATCAAAAGATGACCCATGGAAATTATTTAAAAAAACTTTACATCATCTTCTCTAATTTCATGAAACAGTGTGCCAAAACAGCCATTAACAAAAAACCTTAAAATTATTATTGGATGCACCTACCGTTTTTTCTTTTTATCTTTTTTAATTAAACTGCAAGTGTTAAAACATTAACCTATTCTAGTTCGTGCTTTGAAGAATACAAAAAATCAGCTGTTTTTCTTAAAAGCACAAGTCTGCGGCTCTACTGAGCCTCATCGTTTCTCAAAGTGTCAGGAGGAGAGGGGGGGCGGGGCTTGTTGAAAGTGTCCTATACATTTTTCAAACATGTCCTATATTTTTGTATCCTAAGGGTACTGCTTACTTTCTTTCAACCTCCCCATTGAATATAATTTAACTACTAATTAACTATTAACTATTTAACTAATAATTTACTAGAGCAATTGTGGACCTGCAATTAATATTTTCATATTTACAAACAATTTAGCTTTAGCTTCTCTTTTATTTTGCTCTCAAATTAAATATTAAGAGTATAATTTTGTGTAAAGATTTTAATTAAATTGTATTTCATTTTATATCAAACTAATGGCTTTTCCTGGTTTAATCCAAACATCTAGTTTAATCATATAATTTATTTTGTTATTTATTTGGAACGATTATTTTCTGAACTGACGGTTTGTATCAGTACACAAGAATTTATATGAGCGAGAGTGAAAGACCATAGCTTTTTTTTTCAGGGAAAGTTATTATCACATACCTTCCAGGGTTATTTTAAATGACCTGCCACGGTGATGTAGTTGGCTAACGTGCCAGTCGTGCTGAGTTCGACTGCTGAGGACGAGGAGATTTGAGGTTCGAATCTCGATCGGGCGAACTAGGTTTTTTCTCTAAATGGCTTTCCACTCTCACTCCACGCAAATGTGGGTTCACTTCCTCTAATTCAACCTTCCTAATTCCTAATCCATTAGCGCAATTAGTACTTAAAGCGTATAACCCGAACGGGTAGTAAGACGTGGTGCTAAATAATAATAATAATAATAATAATATTTTAAATGCCACAACCAATATGGTTTTTTCCACTCTGAAGGAAGTTGGACTAAGGATTTTTATGACTCATGAAAAATCTGTCGACCCTGTTTGAGATTAAACCCATGAACATTGAGTCCGGTAGGTGACCTGGTTGTCTAGGGGTAAGGTGTCAGACTTCTCTTGTGGGTCCGGGGTTCAATCATCTGTCCGGCACAAATTTATCTGATTGCCAAACCCTTATTTTACCTTTGACAAGACGTGTATTAATCACAACTTGTGAATGTGGGGAATGCCTAGGCCTCCACCGTGGTTCGGATTCCACGTTAAACTGTAGGTCCTCCATTTCGTCTCACAATCACCCTACCATTACACATTAGCGAAAGTGCATATAACCCGAACGAGTAGTAAGACGTGGTGCTAATAATAATAATAATATTGGGTCCTGAGGCGAGTCCTTTACCCTGAGATCACCAAAGTCGACTTACCCACAGAGCTTTTCTACAATACAGCCTCAAACATTTATTTTATGGCATAAAACCAATCTCCACATGTGTATCCAGATTGTGGGTGTACATTGTCATGTGGATGACTCACAATTGAGATAGGTGGTAATGAAAGATCTACAATTATCTTATTATTGGTTCTTGTAGAAACAGACGATTGTTGTTTTGGTAAGAATTGATGAGACGAGAAGTGGGAATGCCTGGTGTCTAATGATGTGGTTCTGTGCATGTAACTTGGGCTAAGGCTGTACCTTTCAGGTAAATAGTGGTCAGATAGGGGTTATAGTTGTCTTGCCATAGGAAAAACATTTAAAAAAATGAAACCAATAAATATAATTAGGTCAATATTGACAAATTGATCACTATTTATCTTCAGTCAAAATTGACACCATCTTTCAAAAGTAACACTTTAGGACACACAGCTTTGAGAAAATATATGAAAGTAGATTTAATAAAATTTAAATATTTAGATAAGGCTCACCCCCATTGTCATTCAACTCTACTTGAATATTAATTGCTTCTTTGTTTCATTAAAGTTTAGGCTGCTCTTTTCATTTTGCAATTATTTTAATGCACGCCTACAATTTTCCCCTTAAAATTAACATTATAAATAGGTATCATATTTCAGATGACTACATCCTGTATTGAAATTATTGAAGATATAGAAGACCTCATAACATCTCAAGACATCACACCCAAAGAAAGATATAGTAATAAAAAATCTGTCACAGTTAGAGCAAGGAAAAAACATAAAGAACTTATTATACCCAAAGTTGATGAACCAGGAGAAAACATTTTCCCGAAAAGCATAATACCGGGAACTCAAACTATTTATTTGAAAACTTGGGGGTGTGCCCACAACAACTCAGACAGTGAATATATGGCTGGACAACTGGCAGCATATGGCTACAAGCTAACGAGTAAGATGTTTAAATTAGTTTGAATCACATTATTATTATTATTATTATTATTATAACTAAACTTAGCTTAAATATTATAATACATCGGGCACGCAAAGTGTAATGCTGGTACTCATTCTTAAAATGAGTTACATACTTACAATTTACTTTTAGAAACTAAACTAGTATGTTAACTTTCAAGCTCCTCCCAATCATGTAATTTAATAAACACACCCTAGTTATTTCAGAGTTCTCATTAGGCCTAACTAATTGTTGACAATATAATAAATGGTTTATTTTTCAGATGACAAGCAAATAGCAGATTTGTGGTTATTAAACAGTTGTACTGTAAAAAATCCTGCAGAGGATCATTTTAGGTAAGATTTAATATATTACAACTATTTGAAATGCATTCTTCTTGTATTAAATAAAGTTTAGTTGGGAATTCCTATACAAATTAACTTTATGATACTATTATATCATACTTATTTCCCTTTGAAAGTAATAAGTAGAGTTGCTTAAAACTAGCTACAGTATTTGGATCCGAAGAAGGCACTGAGAAGTGAGGTGTTATGGGAGAAAACCATGGCAAGGGGGTATTTTTAACTACACCTGTGTGTTTTGTATTTGATTGTTGTGCTAGAGAGTAAAAATTTGATATTTGCCTAGAAATGGGTGGTGATAAGGGAGGCTGCAGCCCCCTTTATCAATTTCTAATATATAATTGTTTTTTATTAATAATTATTAAAAAAATAAAATTGTGTATTTTGGATTTATATTTTAAGAATTTTTTGTTGCGAAAATTGGCCTTATAAACTCATATAGTTCAAAATTATGTTCAGATGCTTTAAAATTCCCTCCCACGAGGTTAAATTCTTGAAATTTTCTCTCAAGTAGGGGTGATGGAGTGGTCTGCCACACCCACGGCAGATGGAACTCCAATCCGCCCCCCATTTGTAAAACTTACATGGGTACCCTTGGTAAGTAAGTCACTGTGTAAGAAAGTCATGAAAAGTTTCAATGCTTGCATTCAATATGAAATGAGCCTAGATTATTTTTTAAATTTTTGTATAAATATATGTATTATTTGCACTGATAAGGGGATAGTCTCAACTATATGAATCTTATAAAATAATATTTTAGAGGTGACAAACTATTTTAATTCAATTTCAAATACATGTGATGTGCCCGTTACAATGGAATGCATGAATGATTAAACTACTAAGTATTCTTCCTCCTATTTCGATAAAACCTTTCAAATTTTGGTAGAAAACAAGTACATTCCATGTGAAACACAAATTTATCCATGGGCCTATCCTTGTGTGCTACCCGTCTCATTGGCTGACTGGCCTAAGGCGTCACTCATGTTAGACTGGTTTGTTGAAGACAGGAAGCTCAGGGTTCGAATCCTGATCAGATCTCCTGAAGGTGGCTTTCGCTATCTATGGTTTTCCATCTTCCTTCCTAGCTGATGCAGTTAGATCACTTCTAAAATGCTTCCTTCCTCATCCCTACCTCATTTTGAGTAATTATCATTTATGTGTACAATCTGAACAGGAAGTAAGACACCAATAAAAACACAAAAAAAAACCTTGTTTGTTTTTTGACATTTGGATGTTAATTAAAAATGTTTGCAATGCTTGACATATTTTTAAGGAATGAGATAGAAGCCGGTCAAAAGCAGGGCAAGTTTGTGGTAGTTGCTGGCTGTGTCCCACAAGGAGCCCCCAAGACAGACTTCCTCCGGGGACTGAGTGTTGTCGGAGTACAGCAAATAGACAGAGTTGTAGAGGTGGTTGAGGAAACATTAAAAGGTAAGTACATTCTTACCGTTCCAAATATAGGCCTGTATTCTAGTACATTATATTGGCTCTGAATTGTAGATGTAGACCTAAATGTGATGAAAGTTAGTTATTCCCAATGTATAGTGGATTTTAAATATATTTGGGTAGCTTTAATAATCGTGATTGTAGTTTAAGAAAATAAAATCACATTTCTAAATATGGATTTTTCGTTTAGGCAGAAGTGCAATGCTCAAAAACTGTATACACCATTATGAATAAAATGTTATGAAAGTATTCCTATGTTTTATCTATTTCAATCCTAATTTTTTGAGTGTTAAATTAACATCCATATAAGGGTTGGTGATTCATATAATTTGTATCTCATGGCTATTCTCATCATAACCATATAAATACAAACTAATAAACAAATTTATCACTCTATTTCCATATATTTGTACAGTTCACTTTTATTAGGAAGAAACTTATCCGACATCTAGAATAGTTATTTATAATATTTTAACAAACGGTACTCATACGACAAGTCATGTGATCTTAAGCTGTTACATTTGTTGGATATTATTAATACCTGTAAAATAATACTAATAAATAATACAATATTGTTGATAAAAAAAAACAAATTTGTATTTTATAAAAGTTTATTCCTACCAAAATTCTAAATATGAACCAACCCGTGTTTTGCCAGCTAACTCTGGGATTACAATGTTACATCTATATCTCGCCCCTTTAGTTGGGAACCAAATTGTAACGTTCATATCTGGCCCCTATGTTGTGCGTCAATTGTAACATTACTTATAACGGGCACCACTGTTTGGTGCCAATTGTAACGTTCTTGTAACTGCCTCTACGTTGTGCGCCTATTGTAACATCTTCGTGGCTTGTCCCTAGTTGGGATGCCCTTTGTAACACCCCTCGTAACGAGCCCCTCGTTTGGACGCCAATTGTAACCTCACTGATTAGCTCGTTCCACGTTGTGCGCCTATTTCTAGCTTACTTAATAGTTACTAACACTCCCCTCCATTAGGCTTCACTTTTTGTGATATAAATAAATAATGTCAGATAAAGTTGATATTAGTTTATTCAATGATAGTTATTGATAAATTTGATAGAAAAAGACCATGTTTTACAAAGGGTGAGCACACGTCTGTCCATAACAATAACTGATGTCACAGTGGCTCTGAGATTGCACCACTCATTTGGTATATCTCAGTCCAATAGAACTTATACTAGAATGTTTAAGAACCGGAAACTGTCTCAAATCAAACACCTACATTATTCTGGGTTGTTCGAGAGCAGGAAGTTAATTTTCAAAAGACTTTAACATTGTAGTTTTGACTCAACTTTACGTCACACACTGAAGTTAGTTACAGTAGCTGATGCCCCCTACCTTCGTGGCGTGAACTTAAAAACAAGAAATAACTATTAATTCCCTAGTTAGAATCTGGTAATTATCATATCTGAATAATTTAGAAGAAGAAGTGCTTTATGCGCCAAGTAATAAAATATATAATTCAAATAAAAAGAAAATATATAAATAATTAAGATGAGAATATTGTCAATGCTTTCAAATATTCTTTAGGGTCAAATCAGGGACATTACAACAATCAACTAAATGTTCACTTAACTCTCATGTAGCATAAATAAACTAATGTATGATAAGGATTAACATAATGTAGCATAGCAACTCCAGCAAAACACATAATTACATTGAATTTGGACAGTTTGAAAAAAAAGTCTTGCTAAATACTACTTAGCACTGCATCTTACTACTCGCCGGGGCTATACGCTTAAGTAATAATTACACTAATGGGTAAGGAATTGGGAAGGTTGAATATAGAGGAAGTGAACTTGCATTTGCATGAAGAGAGAGTGGAAAATCATTTAGGAAAAACCATGTCCAGTTCACCCGTGTGAGATTTGAACCTCAATCTCCCTGTCCTCGGCAGTCTAGCTCAACACGAAACCAGCACATTAACTAACTACGCCATCAAGGCGCGTTGCTTACTAAAATTAAACCCAAAACTTAAGGGCTGATTAGGTTTAAAGCCCTTCCAATAGAGCCTTACTTGAGCTACAAAATAAAGAGAAACAAGAAATTATTACTTTTAGAGTTCACAAGACACTGACAAACTTTACTGAAGCAATCGTTTTCTTACCATAAACAAACAAATGAAGTAATAAATAGACCTGTTGACGTGGCTCGGAAAATGATTGGCTAGAACACATGGTTCCATTCACTTAACCTTCATGTAACAGAAAAAAAACTCTCCCCTGGACAACTCTAAAAGTTAAATGAATGTTAAGTTAACTTTATGATAATGTTATGTAACATAATTTTGTTTTTACGTCGTGTTTTACTATCCATTCGGATTATACCCTTAAATGAACATCACGGTTTTGAAACCTGGACATGGACGAAGAGATATTTAAGTAGATTGCAGGCAGCAGAGATGTGGTTCCTGAGATGCATTGAGATTGTAACAAGAAGAGACAGGGTAAGAAATTAAATAATTAGGGAAGGTTTGAAAGTTATACCATTAGAAGAGACACTGAAGAGAAAAAGTTTACTGTGGCTAGGTCATGTAATAAGAATGGAGGACAGAATGCCTAAGAAAGCCTTACAGAACAAAGAGAAGGTTAGAAGACCTTTTGGAAGAGCACAAACAAGATGGATAGACCAAGGGCAGAAGGACATGGAAGCTAAAGGAGCTAACTGGAGACACATGGATGAGGGAGAATTTTTGAAAGATCTCCAGGAATTGAAAAGGATGTGCCTGACGACCCACAGAGGCAGAAACGTAGGATGATGATGATAAACATTAGGGGAACCTTAAGTTGATAGTGATCCTGGCATAAGGTGTCAATCAGCAAGTGTATTAAATACGCTCTATGTGCACATTACTTTACATGTGTGAATGTATATGTTCGTATATGTGTAAAGAAGTGAGTTATTAAATTATTATTTGGATAAAACTTGTAGGTACATTTCTAAGTCAATACCTACCTGTGTTTTTTTAAAAAGTGAAAATAAACTGACATCAGGGTTTAGTCTCTTGAAATATTTTCTACACTATATTCTTAGTAGGTATGGGGCCCTCAAATCCCTATAATTCTTAAGGATATTTGAGATTTGAGAATTCAAGAAAAGTTAGGATTTGAGACTCATATAATTTACTTTCAATCTTTCAAGTGAAATTTGTCTTGAGGTCTAATACTGCTGATTGGTGGTTCAGAACCAATTAAAATTACATGATGAACTTAACAACCATGCCCCAGACCAGTAATTTATTACTTAACTGAATTTATGAATGTTGTAATGAATTATTAATTATAATAAAGAATCTTAACATTTAGCTACTATTTGTATTTTATGTTTATATTTCCTCTTATGTTCATAATTTTTTCCAAGAGTTGGATTTTGATACAAGATCCAGGATTCAAAGTTAAATTTGAGTTTCAAATTCGTAAAATAGTGGGGTTGAACCAACTCTAATTTATAATTTGTTTTTATGTTGCTCTAAAATTTGTTTGAAGTAGTTATTATAAATTTGGTTTTGGTGAACTAGGTCATACTGTCCGATTGTTTGGCCAGAAGAAAGATGGGAGGAGGAAAGCTGGAGGGGCATCACTCATGCTGCCCAAAGTTCGCAAGAACCCTCTGATTGAGATCATCCCTATTAACACAGGCTGTTTGAACCAATGCACATACTGTAAGACAAAACACGCACGTGGTGAACTAGGAAGTTATCCTCCAGGTAAATGGTTGTTTAGTTCAGAGACAGACTGTTAACATGTATACTACTTGCTTCGATGGTCGGCTGGTCGAAGGCGTCACTCTTGCAAGACCAGGCTGCTGATGAAAGGATATTGGGGTTCGAAAACCGGTCGGGCATACTTAGGTGTTTTTTTTTTCAAAATGGTTTCCCATTATCTCCCACCATACAAATGTGAGTATACTTACTTTCAATTAAACCTTCCTCATCCCTAACTCATTAGTGTAATTGGTACACATGTGTGTACAACCTGAACAAATAATAAGACATGGCACAAAAAAAACATGTTTACTTTATTTTTAATCTCACCTTACTACTTATCTAGGCTACTTGCACATTTACACTGACAGAACAGGGATGAGGAAGATATAAGTTTGGGGAAATGTATCGACATGTGCATAGAAGGAGAGTGGGAAACCATTTCAGAAAAACACTCATTAGACCTGATCAAGTCTTAAACCCTGACCCTCTCATCACTGAAAAACCATACTAGACAACACTGACAGCCTTTTATTTGTGCCTGTTAGTGTAAGTACATGTGTACACTCTGTTTACCTTGAAAGATAGGAGTCATACCTTGATGAATTACTCTATGACCTATCTTATAGTGGAACCATGCAAGGTAAGCTTGCTACCTTTCAGGATAAATAAAGTGTGTGTGTGTATATATACACACACACACAAATATCAGCTCTCCTAAAAACTGATTTAATAAAATTCAATTTACTTATGCCATTGCAACAGTATTGTATCTATTTTTAACCATCAATTGTTACAGACTGTGGCAATGTCAGTTTAGTTAAATGCTTCTATATTATTTTTTTCTTCCTCCTCATTTGCTTCCATTAATCTCACCTCACTCACACACTTACTGTTATTTGCTCCTTTTGTTTCCTTCTTTCTAATTGAAATATATTTAAATTGAATATGATTAGGCCTGTGCGGGAATGACATTTTGACTTTGGGAAATTTTTGGGTGTGAAATATCAATTTCCCATAGGAACAAGATTGAAAACGGGAAATTTTTTAAAGACAATTATTGTCCACTGTAGGCTTATATTTATTTTTTAGATATACAATTTTAGTTTAAACTTAGCCTTCCCATTCATTCTAATAAAAAAAATTAAAATAATATAATAGAATTATAAGCTTGAGTATGAAAAATGTTTATATTAATCTCCTTTTAAATTGTATTTATTCCAAATAAAAACTATATAATATATCGTCTAACAAGTGCTGGGTAGGGTTTTTATGTAAGGTATAGTAAAAAAAATTAGGTCAAATGCAACTATTAAAATTTTGTATTTTTAATCAAGCATTTTTGGGATGAATATAAATAAATTCTAAATCTAGATTTTAGTAACTACTTAAATAATAAAACATCAAGATATTTAATCTAATCTGAATAGATAAAAGTGAGCCACAGCTTTGTCCATAAGAATATAAAAACATTTCTCAACTGAGCCAGCGTGTCTGGTTACCGCTTACATTTTAGTTACCGTACTAAATACTCTAATAAAAAGTGCTGTTGGACTTCAAAAATACTAGTTTACATTCATCATCATAATGCCTAATGCCTTAGAGCATGTATATCAAACTTGTGACCAGTAAGTCGCATGTGCCCCAATTAATGATACTTTGCTGCCCATAGGCCTTTGGATAAATCGACAAACAATGTGGCCTGATCCATCTTTTTATATACACTGTAAGAATACAACATTTGAGATTGTGACATTTATAAATTGGCATTATTGGGGAAAGTCTAGAAAGTAAGGTTGGTATGCCAAATTTTACTTTTCTTCACCAGACATCGATTCCCAAAAATGGTTAAATTTGCACACCAAATATATGAAAAATTTGTCAGCAAACAATTAGGTTCTCACTCATGAAAAGGAACAAATACCTGAGCAATCACTTTCACTGATACACATATTGTGTCATATATTTTGAACGTTATATTAACACAAGATATAAAGCCACTCACACACTTTCTGCAAATATAAAGTTTCAAATATTTTGATAAAAAAAATATAGGATAAATCTTAACATTTTCGGTAATCTTGTTTTTCTTTTGGTCATAATTATTATTATGTATTCTGTCTTATGACAGGTCCATTTGTTTTGTCAATGAACTTATACCACCAATGCGCCCTTCCTCTGCCTCCTACTTGAGCTCCCAGAATTTATTTGAATCCTCCTTCCTCCTCTTTCCCTCAACCTTTCTTTTTATGATGTGGTACAGAAGATAGGTCCTCCCAAGGATATGTCCAATCCAGTTTTCTTTGTACCAAAGAATCACATTCCAAATGGTTATCTTCTCATGCACTCTTCTTAAGACTTTTTAATTTGTCACCCTGTCTATTCACCTGATCTTCTCAAGTCTTCTCCAGCACCGCATTTCAAAGCTAAAAGATCTACAAGTATTTCTTTTCTATGTTCCTAAGAGTCAAAGTTTCTGCTCCATACAGTAGTATTTCATCAGTTTCTTCCTCAGTTCCAAACTCAACTTGCTGGTCAGCAGTGACCTCTTCTCATTGAAAACTTCCTTGGCCATGATATTCTTCAACCTAATTTCCTTGGTGCAGTAGACATCCTTTGTCAGCAGACTTCCCACGTACTTGAAATGCTATGTTTTCCAAGTCCTGGTTTCTAATTTTAATTTTCAGCCTTTTTTTTTAATTGCCTTCACTTTTAAATTCTCAATGTTGATCTTCATGCCATATTTTGTTCCTATCTACACGAACGGTAAATCATTTCTTTCATCTCTTCTTTATTTTTGGCCAGTAATGCTAGATCATCGGCTTATTTTACTGTATTGGGGAAGACGCATCATCCTATCCTGAATTTGCCACGTCCCTCCAGGGCTTCCTGGAACAGCCAAGCTTCATACAAGTTGAACAAACTTGTAAACAAACATTATCTCTGGCTCACCCCTCTTCCTATCTATAGACAGTAGGTTGTTCTATCTTCAGCCTCACCTTCACTCGCTGTCCCTGGTAAAGGTTTGCAATTAGCCTTCTGTCCCTCCAGTTGATGCTGATCTTCTTGAGTATTTCCATTAGTTTCTTCCATTTCACTGGCCTTTTGCCAGTTAATAAAACCAATGTAGACTTCTTCCTTAACGTCTAGCATTCTCTGAAATTATTTTCAGCATCCCAATAAAATCTCTGGTTCCTTTTCTGAATCCAAATTGGTTTTCTTCCATCATACTTTCTATTTTCTGTTCCTGTCACCTGTTGATTATTCTTAACACAATCTTCTTCACATAAGAGATGAGGCCGATGGTTTTATTGTTACTTCATTTTTTGGTTTGTTTCTTCTTCTTTAGAGCCACCTTGGATATGTCTAGAAAGTCATTGAGCCAGGGCTTTCATGCAGTCCTCTGCACTTTTCCAACATTGTCATTTAACACCTTCAAAAAATATTCTTAACACTATCCCACTTCCTTTCTGCACTTATTCTCTCTTCTGTCACCTCACTTAAGTTTTATTTTATTAAATTCCTCCCAATTTCACTCTTGCTTCTTAATTTATCCAAGTCACGCCCAAGTTTTCTTTTGCAGATCTTCCTGGTCCTCTCGAATCTTGTTTCAAAGTACGCCACAAGTAGTTTATGGTCCAAATCAATGTTGGCACCTGGCAATCTCTTCACATCCTTCACTCCATTCTTGAATTGCTGTTTGACAAGGATGTAGTCTAATTGGTACCTGCTGTTGTCTCCTGGGCTCTTCCATGTGTAGAGTTTTGTCTTTCTTTTCTTGAACCAGGTGTTTGTCACCACCAGGTCATTCTACAAATAAAATTCGTTGAGTATCTACTCTCTGTTGTTTCTCTTCCCCATATCATGTGTCCCTATGATATTTCGCTCCCGTCCTTCTTCGACCACACTGTTCCAATCACCCATGATGATGGTTTCTACTTTACTTCTTCTCTCATGTTGAATAATTACTTCAATTCCATCTTATAATTCTTATACCTCAACATCATCGTGGTCGGTTGTTGGCATGTACACTTGTACTATCAAAATATCCACTGGTTCAGCGTTTACTTTCTAAAACATTAATCTATCTATCTCTATTACACAACATTTTTCATCACTATTGCCACTCCTTTGTTTGCACTCTTACCACCGGACTTCACTTAAACCAGCAATAATCACACCACACCTTTCCATTTCCAATTTCCCAGTCCTTCTCATTGTCCTCACATTCCATGTTCCTATGCTGAAAGGGAAATATTTATTTTATGGATTGCTATTTGTTGATCGCTCCCCCTGAAATATTTCCCAACCGGAGATCCAAAAAAGGACTGGTTTACTTCTGGAATTTTTTTTTACCCCAGGAAGAGCCATAATTGGTTTTGTTCCTATGTCAAAAGGGCTCGCCAAGATACATTTAGTGTGGCAGTTTTCTCTTTATATCCACACCACAGTACCTCGGGGAACTACCATTCCATGTGGTGACACCAATGGCTGTTTGATCTTGAACCATCTTGAGCATCACTTGCTCTATGCCTCAAGTCGATCTTGATACCGCTGCTGTCAGCTACTAGCTACAAAGCTATGTAACCCTGTTCAGGTGGACGTGGTATACTTCATGTACCTGGGTTCTTACAGAACTTAGCCGCCACTGACCTTACTGCAGCTTTTAAGCCGGCACAATGTTGATGTCGTTGCCCACTCTTGCTACGTGGAAGCATCTGTTATGCTCTACCCATGTGGACTGAGAGGAAGCTTTTGTCCTCTGGTGTCCCATGAGCCGGGTTAAGGAACATGTATGAGACCATGCAGTTGTTTTTAGTAAGGATTTAAAAATTGAGATTTTTCCACTTTAGATGCTGACAATAATGAACATTCTAAAATGCTGCCCCCTAATTAGTTTCAATGTTTAATGTGGCCCTAATGGTCAAACGAGTTTTACACGCCTGCCATAGAGTAACTATAACCTTAATGTATAATTATTAATTAATCACTCACATAATATCCTTTGTAAAATTTTGTAGTGTTATTCGAGCCCAGTGTAGCATGAAAACTATACAAATGGTGGCTGATAAATAAAACCATGTTGTTCATATGGGCCAGAAAGAAGAAAATCTGTAGTTTCTAATATATGTAGTGTGTTGTATGCAATGAAATACCTTGTGAATGTGAATACTTGATAGTATTTTTTGTTGAGGCTAGTTCATTTGAAGAAAAACTATTGTGTACAAATGACTAATGTTTGATTAGAGAATACGCAAATGGTTTCAACATTGAAAGACTACCATTAAAACCCTTAAGGCTACACAAAGCTACAAGTAACGTATTAAAATATTTTATAATCTTATAAAAGGCTATAATATTTACAAGAAACACACAAAACAAGATAGTTTAGCAGTTAAAGAATAATTGATCGAAAAAAATAATTCGGATGTATGTTTGTTTATCTTGCTTTAATTATGGTTGGCTCACTTTCCAACAACTGTGACATATGAAGGTGACTGCTAATTTAAAAAAAAAAGTTTTTTTAACATTACTTTTCCTAACATTGTCCACCTATTTCCACTAAAACTAAATTTAGATCTCATGAAGATGGAGTGCATGCAGAAACAACTGTAGGTGGAGAATTCATAGATTGGTGCTTTCAATATTAATGAATATGATAAAGAGCAATGACACATCTGTAAATTAACATGGATTCTTTTTTTAGTGTACGTCTTACTTCTTATTCTGGATACACTAATATAAGGGGACAAATTAGGGAAGGGGAATTTTAAAGATCTGCAAAATCATTCATAAGGAGATGCTGGGGAACAATCACCTTTGGGTGGGTGTATCAAACTCGTTTGATCCTAAGGGCCACATTGGACATTAAAAACCCAAATATATATACTGTATATATCTTTACCAGAAATTTAAAACCTTTTATTTGCAGCAATAATGTGATTTGCTGGTCTTTAAATATTGTGCCAATGTCACTTTAATAGTTCTTAAAAAATGTTTCTCCTTAGGCCAAGACTTTTTGCTTTTTGTAACTTTTAATGTGAAAAAACCAATGGTAACATACGTATGTACTCCTAAATATTGCACATATTTGGTGCTCAAATTCAACAACTTTTCGAGAATTGATCCCTGTTGAAAAGAGTACAAATTTGTAAAACCAACCCCATATGGCCGATTTCCTCAAATTCCCAAATATTGTATTACTACAACGTTTATAAAAATAATAAGGTAGTATTGCATTTTGGTTCATCATAAGGTCTGCAGGCCTCATAAAATTAGTGATAGGATCCTGAGGGTCATGAGACTCTCGGCCTGCAAGTTTGACATGCCTGTCTTAGGTACACCCAACCTGAATTGAACTGCAACCTCTCAAGTGAGAATAGAGCAGACCATTTGAATTAGTTGGTACTGAATCAACTCAACCTTGTCCTTAATAGGTTAGTTGATTTGCTCAAATAAGAATAAACTCATATTCACCCTCTCACAAAACTGTATTTTCAGATCAAATAGTTCAGCGAGCTCGTCAGTCGTTTGAAGAGGGTGTTTGTGAGTTGTGGCTTACCTCGGAGGACACAGGGACATATGGCCGTGATATAGGAACAAACTTGCCAGAGCTGCTATGGCAGCTTGTAGAAGTGATTCCCGATGGCTGCATGATGCGCGTGGGGATGACAAACCCTCCATATATATTGGAGCATTTAGAGGTATACTAGTTTTTCATTAGATTATGCAACATGAATCTCAACTATTATAGAATGCATTAAGCACTTTTAAATAAACATAAATATTATTTATCTCAAGTAATTGAGCGCGCTACCCAGTTGGTGACCAAATGTTCCAAGGCGCTACTCTTGTAGTAGACTAGATTACCGATGCTGGGGAGATTGCGGTCTGAATCTTGGTCAGGTGTACTGAGGGTAGTTTTTTCAAAATGATTTTTCACACTCTTTCTACGAAAATGCTGGTAAACTTCATATAAATATAACCTTCCTCATCCCTTAATCCATTAATGTAACTAGTACATAAGCTTATAACTCAAATGAGGAATATTTAAAAAAAATGTGCTTGTTAGCCTCTGGGATTGCAATTTTTAATGAATCGAATTAACCTCTATCCTGCAATTTTTTTATACAATAAGGAGAGTACATTTTGATTTCTTTTAGGATTATAAGTAGAGATATGCGAGTAGGCATTTTTCACTTCGAGTCGAGTTAGTATAGAGTTTGAACAAAAACATTGAGCTTTTTTCGAGTTCGAGTAATTTAAAGCACTATTTAACCTAGAAATAATTCAAGACGAATTTCTATAATAGATCAATAATTTAGTCCATTTAGTTAGAAAACATAGAATTTTAGGATTAAATTCTTGTATTAAAAAAATTATAATCACACAAAATTGGATTCTTCAATATATTTAATGAATCTGTACAATTTCTTTTAACTAGGCAAAAGAAAATATTGGGGAACCCAATTTTCTATATAATAATCCATTTAAATTTAATCAAATTCCGAATTTTCGAGAAAAATCAAAAGTTCTGAGTACTCACATTTTTTGAGCTTTGTAAAAATCTTTGAATCGAGTTTGAACATCTATTATGTTACTAGGTTTACAATAAAACTATAGCGCAATGATCAAAGAAATATTTATTGAGTTTCTGACTACATAACAGAACGAGTAGCCATGATGATTTCTAAACTGACAGTAACGTGATCACGGATCATCACTACAAAATACAAGGCAGTCACGACTACCAACTATTGAACAAAAAATACTTTATTGCTGTTCACATATTAAAACTCAACTCAAACTCATAATTTTTATTTCTTTTACACCTATCATTATAAGCGTATTTTTTCAAAATTGTTATAAACTTGGCCATTGTTTTTGTAGAGCCTTATTTATTATTATTACTCTAAAGAATCTACAACAAACCTAATTTTAAAAAAATTTGGAGATCAATATGTGAACAATTTTAAGTTGAAATCTTTTTGACACAGAGAAATAAACATATCTTTACACATATTTTGTTTCACATGTGTGGTTGAATATAAGTATGTATACATGCCAAGTGGATGTATCTCGTGTTACAGGAGATGGCTCATATCCTGTCTCACCCCCGAGTCTTCAGCTTTTTACATGTTCCTGTGCAGTCAGGTAGTGACGCTGTGCTCACGGATATGAAGCGGGAATACAGTTGTTCAGACTTTCAGAGAGTTGTAGACTTCCTTACAGATAGGTATAGTTATAGAAAAAAAAATTGGAACCTGAAAACTATTTTGTGTACAAAAATTAAGAAAAGTTTAAAGTTATTCATGGAGACTTACTAAAGAAACACGAGAAGTAGGTCTTTTGTGTACTTGAAATATTATGCATACTGACAAAATATCGTGTGAAATACACAACAATAAATATTTATCATCAAGACAAGTTTGCTGAAATAATATTTACTAGATAGTAAATACATTGATTTAAAACTAGATATGGGTCGAATCTTATATTTCTCAAACTTGAATATCTTAATTCAAATCAGAATATCAAATTAGAATCCTAAATTTTCTTTTGAATCTCATTACAAATTTGAATATTTGATTCATTAAAAATGTACAATTTAAGTTAAATTGAAAATAAGCTGGTAAAAAAGAGGTGTTTTGGGCCACTTGCAAATGCTATTTGGTTTTTCATATCTCTAATGTTATGAATAAAAAAAAGAGAGAACTTTTTTTAATAAACTAATTATATTGATACAATTTTGTCCTTTTTTTAAAAATGATTTTGTTTCCCTGACAACCACACAAAAGCCTCTGATTTACTTTGTTATTACATTCTACATTATAGTTTTATTTCTAATTTAAAACTATAATCATTTATTTTTCTTTCCATTTGTCACTATCCATAAAAATGACTTTTATATGGTTTGTTTGAAATTATATGTGAGATAATTTAGCAATGTCTTACATTTTTATGCTATCATTAAATTTAATGCCAACTTCTAAATGTGCATATACTTTATAGTCTATTTTATGTTCTAACTTTGAAGTAAAAACTTAGGGAATGTTTCATTAGTTGCATCTTTGTTAAGTTATTTTCATAAACAAATTTTGAATTTGACTCAAAATATATGATATTGATATTTTTAATAACATTTTACATTCTATTCCATCCTTATTTTGGTAGAGTACCTGGTGTCACCATAGCAACAGATATAATCTGCGGCTTCCCTACAGAAACAGAAGAAGACTTTCAAGAAACATTGCGCTTGTGTCATAAAAATAAATTCCCCAGTCTTTTCGTCAACCAATTCTATCCTCGGCCTGGGACACCAGCTGCACGCATGCCCAGGATACCTACACAAGAAGTATTAACATTTCACTAGTTTTATATTTTGACTTTTTTTTTGCAGACATTTTTAACTTGCTATTTACCAATATTGAATAATTATTATAAACACATTAAACTAGAGCTATATCAAATTGCATAAGTTGTGCTGTCTTGTTTTTCTCAGTAATGTATTTTGTGAGTAGAAATCATTATCATCAACTGTTTCCAGCCTATGGGTGGATCAGTTTAATAAAACGCCTCCATCTTCCTCTATTCTTACACCACTCTTCAACCTATAATTTCTTTCATTCTTCTCCTACCTGCCTCGGTGGCGTAGTTGGCAAACACGCTAGTCGTGTTTAGCTCGACTGCTGAGGACGGGGAGATCGAGGTTCAAAATTCGGTCGAGTGAACTGGGGGTGGTTTTTCCTAAATGGTTTTCCACTCGCCCTCCACGCAAATGCGGGTTCACTTCCTCTAATTCAACCTTCCTAATTTCTAACCATTAGCATAATTAGTACTTAGAGCGTATAACCCGAACGGGTAGTAAGACGTGGTGCTAAATAATAATAATAATTCTTCTCCTTTCACTTGAACACTTTCTGTTATCTGCTCATCCCATATCTTTCTTGGCCTCCGTTGCATTCTTTTTTTCTACATACTTCATTTCCAACATTTTCTTCGGCATCCTCTTTTTTTCCATTCTCATTACATGCCCATACCATCTCAGTCTTACTTCCTCTACCATCTTGTGTACTCCCTGTACCCATACTCTTTACCGGATAACTTCATTCCTAATCTTGTTTCTCCTCGCAACAGCAAACATGCTCCTAACAAACTTCATTCCTATGACATCCACTTTCCACGTTTCTCTTACATTCATTGTCCATGTTTCTACACAATAGGTGACAATTAGGGCTCTGCAAGTACTCAGATTTCAAGCTTTGAGTCGAGCTTGTCCTTTAAGCTTGAGATTGAGATCAAAAATTTTGTAGGCTTGTCAAATATAGCTTCTACTTGATGTACTTAATAATCAATTTTTAAAACACAATAGTAAGCATAGGCTATTTAATTAAGATAATATCAGCATTTTCACTTATAAATCATTTGGCTACTTAAAAAATTGTTAAAAATTAATATAAATTTTCACATTAATAACGTAATAGAGCTTTAAAACCACTTTCGACCGTTACATTTATTTAATATTGTCATCAATTTTGAATTATACTTGATTGAAGTTGTTTACTTGAATTGCCATAACAAAACAATGAAAATAAAAAACTAAGTATATTAATAAATGAATGAATGATTATTTTTAATACTTTTACCTAGTCCCCTTTTAAAATAATTTATGTTCAATTAAAAATGTAATATCAAGAATATATTATTATATTAAATGTTTTCAAACTTAATATATTTAAAACTCTTATTAATTAATAAGTTTAGCTACAAAACTAGCACTAGTTTAGTTACTATTTAGTCATAGAATTATGTTGGTTAACCTTTCTCTTCATATGAAAAATAAATATGTACTAAAATTCAAAACAATGTGCAGCTGTGGAAGTTTGAAGAAGTGGGAAGTGTAAAAGTGTAGAAAGAAAATAGAGAAGTGGGTTTGTTTATATCTTGGCCTAACCTAACTATATTTTCAGGTTGGCTTCTTTAACTATCACTTTACATTATTGTGGAGTGTTTCTACATCGTTTTGATAAAAAGTTAATAAAATTGACATTTAAATAAGCTAATATTTCCCCAAAATCTGCTTCAGTAACTTAATTTACCGTATAAGAAAATGTAAGAATCATAAACAATTAGAAATTTAAGGTGTTTCATATTTCGTTTATTATTCCTTAGTGTAATTGTGCATTATCATGTCTTATATTCCATTTACATTCCTCTATGCCCAGTTGCACATGCGCGTTGTACAGGATCTCGTTAGACATTACTTTATTGAGAAATTTACTTCACTTCAATTTTTAATGGCTATAAAAGTTGATGTTGATACTTTAAAATTAAAAATAAAATGACTAAAATAATATTTCTAGCAAACAATATGAAATGATACATTTTATTTTAATTAAATTTAATTAAATGTGGTCGGTGACCTGGTGGTCTAGGGGTAAGGTGTCAGACTTCTATGCTGGCGGCCGGGGTTCAATCCTCGGTCCCGGCACAGATTTATCTGATTACCAAACCCTTCCTCCACCTCTGACAAGACATCTTGTGAATGTGGGGAATGCCAGGCCTCCACCGTGGTTCGGATTCCACGTTAAACTGTAGGTCCTCCATTTCATCTCACAATCACCCTACCATTACGCATTAGCGTAAGTGCGTATAACCCGAACGGGTAGTAAGACGCGGTGCTAATAATAATAATAATTAAATGTGGTAAGTTTGGTAAAATATGTATTGATTTTAAACAAGCTAACCAACATCATTCTTTAACTAAATAGTAACTAAACTAGTCATAGTGTATTAATTAATACAAGTTTTAAATATAGTAAGTTTGAAAACATTTAATATAAGATATTTTTGATATTACATTTTAATTTAACACAAATTATTATTTTAGAAAGGGACCAGGTAAAAATGGTAAAAAGAATCATTCAATTATTTAGTAATCTAAGCTATTTTTATTTTCATTGCGTAGTCATGGCAATTACAGTGAACAATTTCAATAAAGTATAATTCAAAATGGACGACAAAATTGAATAAATTTACTGGCCGAAAGTGGTTTTAAAGTCTTATTGCATTATTAATGTTAAAATTGAAATTAATTTTTAACAATTTGTTAAGCAATCAAATGATTCATAAGTGGAAATGCCAATACTATCTCAATTAAATAGACTATGTTTACTATTGCGTTTTAAAAATTTATTATTAAGTACATCAAGTAGAAGCTCGAAAATGATGAGCCTACAAAACTTTAGAGCTCGAGCTTAAGCGACAAGCTCAAAATACAAGTACTCGCAGAGCCCTAGTTATCAGCATATTAACATTAATTGGGTAGGGATGGTTAAGGTAAAATTATAAAGGAAGGGTATCCATAAATTTGTATGTAGAGAGGGTGCTAAACCATTTAGGAAAAACCACCCTTGATACATCGAACCAGGCTTTGATCACTAATATCTTTGTCGCCACACTGAATCTGGTTGTTGTTATTATTATCATTATTAATTATAGCTTAAGGTGACCACCTACCAAAGCACAGACATATTGCATACATCCAGAACTCTGCTGTTATTTAGGAAGGAGTTTGTTATTTCAAAATAAGGTTAATACCAAAATGGAAGTGATAGGAATCAACATGTTTCCATAGGATTAAAACTCTTATATTATAATTTTATAACCTAAAATAAGGTTAATATAAAGAGAAAATAAGCTCATATTCATTGGTGGTGTTTCATTAAAGATGTACCAGTTCTAAGATCAAAGAAAATGGTTAGCAACATAAATCTAGCCTTTTTCTAACAAATAAAGTAATTTTTTAACAGGATTACAACATTATATTTTAAGATAATCTAAGATTGTTTTAGTGCAGTGTGTGGATGTTTATCTTCCAAGTAAGCAGCACCCCTATTGCCCCCAAGATTACTATTGTCTGCTGCACTCGTAAACTCTGATCTGCCTTTACTCTCATCACTTTAATAATACATTTCGAACTCACCCTTACAATCTCTCAGAGGTATTGTGTGGGTTAATTTTTTTCTTAAAACTATTTCAAACATAAAATTAACTTTTTTAAAGAATTAAAATATTTATAAATTTTATGTTTCAAACAGAATTCACTTAAATATATAATAATCTATTTTATTATCACCAATAGTTGCTTTAAAAATGTACTAGTATAGCTCTAAATTCACTGTTAATAAATTATTTAATTTTTCAGGTAAAAAAAAGAACAAAGGAACTTTTTGAGTTGTTCCAGTCCTACCTACCTTATCAGTATAAAGTTGGAGAAATTCAGAAAGTTTTAGTCACAGAACTTTCTTATGATAAAAAGCATTATGTTGGACACAATAAATTTTATGAACAGGTAATTAAATGTCTTCATAATCTGTAAATAATTAAATTGATTTTTCAAATGATTAAACCTTAGAAAATTTGTAAATATGAAGGCATTAAATGTACCTTATTTCATTTCCTTTTATCTGTCAGGTGTTGGTACCTCTACAAGCTGAACTGTTAGGCAAGATGGTGACCGTTCAAATCACAAGTAGCCACAAACATTGCATGATGGGAGAACCTGTGAACGAGGCTTTGTGGGTGTCACCTGGACTGAGTTCACCCTTACCGCCAGGTCAAGTGTCTGGTGCTACGAACCTCAAATTTAAGGCTCAAGCTGTGGATAGTCAAGTGTCCTTCTCGCTCGTCCCCTTCACGTGTATATTTGTACTGCTCGCTGTCTTGGCTCGATTCATGTGGTTCCTATTTTAGCTAATATATTAGAATCTAAAAACAATTTGTTTTTGAATTTGGGGGGCTTCTTATAGGAAGATAATCATCATCATAATCATCATCTGTATTCAGCTTGTGGCCGGATTCCAACATTTTGTTCGGCATCCTCTCTTTTCCATCCTCATTACATGCCCATACCATCTCAGCCTTGCTTCCTATACTACTCATGTACTCCCTGTACCCCAATTCTTACCCGGATAACTTCATTCCTAATCTGGTTTCTTTTTGTGACAGCTAACAGGCTCCTCACAAACTTCTTTTCCATGGCCTTTACTTTCCTAGTCTCGCTTATATTCATTGTCCATGTTTCTGCTGCATATGTGACTATGGGTACAAAGTACATCCTATCCAACACTCTCTTGCACTTCAAGGGCACTTCTCTTCTCCATAGCAGCTCTCTTAGACACCTATCGAACAACACCCTATGCTGACATCTTCTTACTAGCTCTTCCCCTCAATCATTCTTCCTCTTTCACCTCACTCATTCATCTAAGATATTTAACGCACTATACCTTTCTCACTCATACTCCATCCAACATTTTGCTTTATTAGGCCTTATCTTCTTCTTTGTCACCACCCACACTTCACCGTGCTAAATTTCATTGCACACTCTTTCACTTCCTCATTCCATTCATGTAGCTGTTCCTGTACTTGCTATTCCTTACACCACCATACCATCACATCATCAGCATGACTTTCATTCCCTCTTCTGTGAGTTTCCTTGCCACTTTATTTATGATCATTTCCATTACCATTGCAAATATTAGTGGTTATAGACCACTCACCTACTTCACCCCATTCTTTATTTGTAACCATTCCGTCCACTCCTTTGTTTATGTTTACTCTTATTAAAACTCCTCTTTACACTCCAGCCTCCTCCATTGCTTCCCAGACTTTATTTCTATCCACACAATCATACACCTTCTCAAGGTCCATAATTACCAATACCTAGTCCTTTCCAAATTCGTACCTTCCTTCCATATGCTGTCATATAGCGAGGGTCAAGTCTTTTGTGTATCTATCAATGTTCCTTAAATCCATAATGTTCTTCTCTCCGCCTTCCTTTAATTCTAATTTCAACAATCTTCTCATATATTTTTGTAAGTGATGCATCAGCTTTATTCCCATATAATTTGAACACCTCTTTCTGTCTCTTTTCTTAAAAACTGGTACTCTAACTTCCTTATTCCAGTCTACCGTTACTCTGTTCTCCTTCCATATCACTCTTGGCACCCTATTGTATTCCTGCAGCTTTCAAGGTGTTTTATTTTGGTTAATGCATGCATTTTTGTATATATTTAGAAAGTGTGACAGTATGCAATCCCTTTTAATGAGTTTGGACTTCTTAGAAGCAGGACCAATAATAGTATGTTTCAAAGCTGTCCCAACTTCTATTTTCTTGATTTTGATTCTTAAATTCTAAACTTGATTTTCTCATCCATGATTTTGATTCTTCACTATTTACAATTTTAATCTTATTCCATGCATTCAACCTCATATTAATTATTTATTTATTTATATGCCTAATCTAATGTATAGAAAAAAAGTGTAAATATCTGAAAGAAAAAAATGTCAAAACAAAACAATCTTGTTTGAATTGTGCACAATCACTTGAACACAAAGGTCAGGTTTAGTACATTTACAATTAGCTAGTATTCAAGCGAGAAAAAAAAAGTCAGAATGAAAAATTTGCCATTTCTGAATATTGCTCTTTTCCAGGGGTGCGTGAGTACTCAAAAACTTGAGTTTTAGTCACCGACTTATTATTATTATTTTTTTACAAATCTCAAATAATTATAGTCAATTTTTTCTGAAAATTCCAAGTTTAATTAATTTGATTCAATTTTAAGATATTTTTTCTTATAGCAAATGGAGTCCCTCAATATTTCCTTTTGTATAATTTAAAAATAAATCATTTGAACAATTTTACATTAAATGTATTTAAAAATCCGAATTTACATGATAATTATTTTCACAAAAAAATCAATTCTAAAAAAATTGATTTTCACAAAAAAATCAATTCTAAAAAAATTGTTTATTCATGGATCTAAAACAAAAATTCAACTTTAAATATTTCCAGTATTAACAAATATTTTTCTATACTACTTGAACTGGAGTCTTCACACCTTAGCTCAGTCGGTAGCATGGTTGCCTACTGAGATAAGGGTCCCAGGTTTGATTCCTGGCATAGTCAAAAAATGTATCATTGATGAAAATATGTGTTTGCCCGTTCATATTGATAAATTGACAGCTGGGGACTGGATGTTGTGCCTGTCCTAGTCTTAAGTTAGATTATAAGGCATATTATTTAAGTTACATCAGGCCTAGCAAGCTGGTAGTGGAAAATATATGGATTGAATAAAAAAAACTGACTTAGACCACAGGATGGATATAAGTTAACTCAAACCTGAAAAAAACTCGGATGTTTTCATTCAAACTCGATTTTAACTCAACTCGAAATGAAAAAGGCCTACTCACACACCCCTACTATTTTGTTTAAATATCAAAACTTTCACTTATATGGATTTGAGAGTTAAGGCTGTTATATACTCTTACACATGTTGACAAATATTGTTTCCTAAATAACTTGGTTGAACAAGCTTAGACCTTAGTTTTGAAGTAAAGATATTTGGCTTCTTTTTATATAGTTTTTCCGTGATTATAAAATTTTAGATTCTATAGAAATTTTTATTAGAAACATTTTTATAAATCATTGATCTTATGCAAATGTTTAATTCTGAGAAGTTGAGTTTTTTCATATAAGGTCTTTCTGGTAGATAGTTATCACTCCATCTCACTTTACTTGGTCTGCATAAAGTTCATGCTTCCTGACCTTTGTAAATAACTCATTCATCTTGACCAACCATAAAAAGCTAAAAGGCAATGGTTATAGTTGATTTGACACTTAGAGAACTTTTTCCAAATGCTAAAATAGTTACGTTACAGTTACAGTACAGTTACGTTACAGCAAACTGTGTTTTGCCGATCCTATTTTTGACATGTGTCATTTTAGAAGCTGGGAGCTAGAGATAGTAAATTGGTATCAATCTTGACTGGTCTAGAGTAATTTTTTAATACTCTTTAAAAGGTTCTTCAAGTCAAGGATGGGGTTTATGTTAAGTGGCTTTGCCCAACACGCAAATCTCTTGTGAAAAAATTATGTTGTAAAACATTAGATAGTGGCGAAGCGAGGTTGTAACACTCTTTTGTATGAAAAGCCGAGTTTATGTAAGTCCTGTGCAGGAATTACATTTTGACTTTTATGGTTTAAACTAGGAGGAATTTTCAGTCGAGAAATGACAATTTCTCGCAAGAACACAATGGAAAACATGGGAAAAAAATTAAAATAAAATTTCCAATTTATATTTATTTTTTAAAATAATTTTAGTTCTAACTTAACCTTCCCATTCATTATAGTAAGAAAGTAAAAATAAATTCATGGTTTTAAATAGGTTAAATGTAAAGGTAAATTTCAAAAATTTTTGAGTAGTCCGAAAAAGAGACAAAATCTCTTAATTTGGTTGCATTTTTTAGGTAGTAACAATAAATTCTTATTCTGTAATCTTGTAAAAAAATGTCATGGGAAAAAAATATGCCCACTCAAAATAAGTATATTAATTCATTTTTAAATTGTGTATTTTCCAAATAAAAACTAAATAATACTTTTTCTAACAAGCTTTGAGTAAGTTTTTAGATGTGATCCAAATTAAAAACCTAGTCCTAATGCAAACATTAGAATTATGTATTTTTAATCAAGCATAGTTGTTAATATAAATAAATTCTAAAATTATATTTTAAGATTGACTTAAAATTCTCAAATGAAAAATTCATGGTGTGAATTTTAATAAATACCTAAATAGTAAAAATTAAAACATTCAAACTAATCTGAATAAATAAAAGTGAACCACAGTCTTGTCCTTAAGAATAACCAAAACATTTCTCAACTGATCCAGTGTGCATGTCTTGTACCTCTCCCATTTTAGTTACTAAAAATCTCAAAAAAAGGCACTATTGGACTCTAAAAATATTCTCATATATGATACAAAAGCTAATGGGTGCCATTTCAAATAATAGAATTTAGGTAACAGGCCTTTCTTTATGCAAATAAGTGTAGCGAAGGTGTATTTGGTACATAATTTGATTATCATAATGATTCTCTGCTAAAAATATGTCTTACTTTCTTAAATCTATTTAGGGATACATATATCCCTCATTTATATGTAGTGTGGCTATGTTATTAAATGGCGCTCAGCTGTGTTGTAAGGTAGTTATAAAATAAAAGTGATTGAATATCTGGTATCCATCTACTTAATGGAAGATAATGTTAATTTAAATTTAATAAATTAATAATATTTTTAATGAAAATTAAATACGAACATAACATTGTTAGATGGTCCTTGATTGTAATGTTGGTTCTATTTGTTCCCGGGAATTATTTTACCCGTTGAGCTACATCACTTGAAGCCCAGATTGTGGAAATATTAGCCAATATTAATGAACTGTTGCCCAGGGGACACTTGAATGTACTAATTGTACATCCTTTCAATGAGGGTTCTTTTCATGTCTCAATGAGTTCAGGTGATGATAGTGAATATGAGGCTGTGGAACCAGAAGAAATTCTCAACCCAACTTAACCCTAATCAACCAGACCTTAATGACCATTGGGATGATTTCCCTTTTGGGAAAATACCCACGGTACCAGCCAGGCATCGAAAACGAGACCATTAGTTTGGTGACCAGGTGTTGAGCACTATATCAAAGGGCCAGTTAGCAGAAGAAATGCAAGCATTATAATAGCAATAACAAAACTTACCAAACCGATCTCCATAGTCATCATTTTTAAGGAGGTAAGGAGGGGCTACCTGCACCAGATAAAACAAAACTATTAAAAAAATTGCCCCTCCACCTGAACCCCTACCTCCCCCCTTTTGCCATAAAATAATGCAACAAACCTGACTACATTGTATATAAAGTAAAACTAATATAATCATAAGTTCCAAAACTTTTTTGGTCCGAGGTAGGAGTGGGGTCAAAATGACATGTCCAAATAAAATTAGCTTGAGTAAAAAATATATATATAAATGTGCGTGCATAGATGGCACAACGCAGGAAACTAAGGGGAACATATTCTGTATATTTGATTATTAATAGACAATGATAAAAGATAGAGAATCACCCCAAAAAAAATATTTTTTTTGGCTAGGCTATGCAAACTCTACATAAAATTTGATTTTGCATATATTTACTGACAAAATTGCAAAATACTTTAAAACCATTACAAAGAAAGAAATACACATAAGTACCGTCAAATAGTTTTATGCTGTGTGCTTTATTAGTTTAAAAAATAATATTGGTGGTATGATAAGATAGCTTGCACGAACATGCATAATTTATTATCAAACTAGTGTTAGGTATAAGATTAAACACTGCAATTTGGAGATTTTGTATATTTGACCACAATCAAAGAAACAAATCACTGGACATTTTTTCCAAGCCTTGCCTCCCTATCCACTCTGTATGAGAACAGGGAGGGATTAATGTTATCATGCCTCTATACCTCTAACTCTTATGAACATAGTAGTAAATGGTAAATTATTCCAAAGTTGAATGAATAAACTATATGATTTCATTGTTTGTCTTTTGTCCACATTCATCAATCATGAAAAACACATTTATTATTCAGGACACAAATCTTTGTACTTCTCATTAACCTTGCTTTATTACACTTTAGTATAACTTATATGATGAGGCCATAGTGTAATCAGTCAAGGTAGGACTGTTACAATTCAATATAAACCAAGTGTAAATGAAATCTAATTTTACTTGCGCCACAGCTATACTTTTATTATTGCTAGTTCCTAGACACTAGTGCTAGACTTATGATAAATAAACTGTTACCAATTAAAAAAAACCAATAATAATAATATAGTATAATATTTTCAATAGTAACTGCAAAAAGATATGTATTTTCTAAAATATTTCTTACAGCCAGAATCTCACTATATGTGTTTTGTAATCAATCTCACAAGCAGCTAGAGAATCAAAATAGGCTCATTGCAAGCCAACAAAGCCGGGACAAGTGTCAAGAGCAAAGAATGTTTGATAATTTTTGACCCACACCCTGTTAATAACTTCTGGTAACACACGAAACAAATTTCGGCCAAGATAAGTTTCACAGGAACAAGTAACATAAACACCTTTCTTTGAAAACTCTAATGTGTGTGAGTTTAATAATGTATATTACAAGGGTCCTTAATTTTTTTTTAAGTAGTTTGTGAAGGTCAGCATATATACAACTAATATAATTTGTCAACAAGTAAATTACATGTATGGCTATTATTTGAGGGGTACCGACACCCTTAAGATTCGAAGTATCAAAAATCAAGATATAAATAATATTCAATATCAATTCTTCTATTACCATTAAGCAATGACTGTATTGAGGAATAAGTATGGATAATATATGATTGAATCAAATTTAACGAATCCCTACTATTAGTTTATAGATATAAACTCTTACAAAATATGTCATTTTCTTTAAATAAGCAACAAGAGCGTTATCAACCGATCAACCTGATGTTCCTGGATTCAAATATTCGTCTAGGTCTAAATTTCTTGATAAAATTAATTTCATTCATACATACAACATATGGAGAAATGATTGAGAAGTTTACTTGTTTCTATTAGGACCTAACCCAACTATCTTTACGAGTAGGAATCCTTCCCTTACAATATTTTAACCCAATTCTATACTGTTTTCATATAGTTTAAAGTCGTCAGCTAATTATTTGTTTTCCTCACAAGAAAACTTGACATTTGTCAGTCAATAGAATTATTGGATTGTTATATTTTGACTTTGATACTTGATGTCATCATTTCATACAAACATTTTATGATTAAGTACCACAAACCTTGTAATGCATACATACTGGGATGGATTTGTAAACCATTGTGATCTCATTTTAAACAGCTGTTTGGTGCCATATTTTTTCTTTTGTAACATATTTTCAAAACTCATACTAATGTGTGCCTTATATGTATTGGAAAATAACAGATTTTCCTATTTTCCCATGAAGTTTTAGTTAAATAATAATATAGTTACTTATTTGGAATAGAGCTCTAGGCTTAATAATGGTTTAATTAGAAGGGATTGCCAGCACAAAGTAGACTCAACCTGAAGAAGCTATTCATGGCGGTGAAAGCGTGTCTTTAAGAATGTTCTTATGTGTTTTATCTAAACAATTTATGCCCCATTATTACTCAGGTAAGTGTGCTGGCTATCCTTCCTTATTCAAACTATGGTTATTTACTTAGAAATGTTTTCCTTTTTCATGTTAAAAAGTGTCAACGATTAAATAGCTAAATAAATAAGTAGAAACTAATTTTATATATATATATATATCTCACAGTATAGATTACAGCAACAAATTTCAATCAAAATTTTGTTTTTGTGGAAGTCATAAACATAAATTTAGTCTTTGTATATGTATACATTGCTACAGACTGATTTTCATAGGAAACCCATTATTTGAAAAACAGAAACTCATATAGCTTTAATTGCAGAAAGAAAAATATTATATTTTATTTACATTCTTAGTCTGTTTTGTTAATATATTAAAGAGAAGCTATACAATTATCCATATGAAAGTATTATTGCTATTTGTGAGCTTTTGATAACTTTTTAATTCAACTTCTAATAAATCAAGTAATACATACCTGCCTCTGTGGCGTAGTTGGCTAACGCGCTTGTCATGTTGAGCTCGACTGCTGAGGACGAGGAGATCAAGGTTCGAATCTTGATCGGGTGAACTGGGGGTGGCTTTTCCTAAATGGTTTTTCACCCTCCACGCAAATGCGGGTTCACTTCCTCTAATTCAACCTTTGCAATTCCTAATACATTAGTGTAATTAGTACCTAAAGCTTATAAACCGAACAGGTAGTAAGACGTGCTAAATATCAATTAATTAAAGTAATACATATGTCTATATTCCCTAATTTTAGTGACGTTCATTCAGTGTTAGGGGTCGAACGTGAGTTTCTTATAAAAATCAGGGTTAGATTAAATCATCACAACTTTTGTTTTTTAATATATGTATATATATTTATGTTATAATTAGAGCTCTGCGAGTACTCATTTCACACTTTGAGCCAAGCGTGGGGCCCGAAATATTTATGGCCTTGAAATTCCAAGCTCTTTGAAAAAGGTTATTTCTTAGCCTTATATTTTGTTTAGTGATGAATTACTCTTTGTTTAATCTTTTCTCAGCTTGTGTGGATGTGGTTGGTGAAACTAAGGGGGTGGGGGTAGAGAGGTAGGAAGAATCCATCAAAAAGTGTATTGCACAGCTATATATTATAATGACGAGGCCAGCATCTGATTAAACTGGTGTTGAATGGAGGAGAGCATGAGGCATAAAGGAGATGTAGAAAGGCTCAGTTAGAACAACTAACTTAGTGCGAGACTGTTTAAAGTACACCTTAATGCAAATTTCTACTATGTACAGAATGAGGATCATAAATGTTTAACTTTATTTCTCTGGTTGGAGGCTGGCACACAGTGAATAGGTACACGTCAGATGGACAGGCTTTAAAGGGCTGTTTACATTAATATAAGGTGCTAACTCTGAACATTCTAACCCAGGATGTCAAACTCAAAACAGGTGAGAGGGCCATATTATATCATTTAAAGGGAATTGTGGGCCACACATGTGTTTTTTAAAACTTATGTAACACATTTTAAATAAATATACAGAATGAAAAAGCTTATCCTTTTTTTTTTTCTCCTTACAACTTTTCTTTTTTAAAGTATGCTGATATCTACAAATATATTTCCATTTACTAACTATGCAAAGGAAAAATTAAAAAATTACTATTTTAACTGTTGATTTACAATATTACTAACGATTTCTAAAACAAAAAATAAATTGCTACCACAAATACAGTAATGATAAACTTCGTCCAAAATTCAAAAATCTTTATCTAAAATAAAATGTCAGGATAGTAATTTATCTAATCTAATGTTGGTTGGAGATCTGGCATAACTTCTCACTTAGCTAAACTATCAAAATCTGGTGAAACATTTTGACTTTAAACAATCCTCACTGTGCTTTATAAATGTTCATCTGTAAGCTGATTTCTTGGCTTGGGTTTATTAAATTTAAAAGGGAGAAAAACTCTTCACAAATGTATGTAATTACAAACATTGATAGTATTTTATATGTGTTCATTTTGATTGTGGGATAATTATCATCCAAATACTTCGAGTAAAACTCCTGTAGAAACACTTTCATGTGTCTTGAAGAAGAGAATTACATTAAAATTATAAAATTCAAGTTGTATTTCTTCTTTAACATTTTCAACATAGTTTGAAAATGTAGCTGAGAATAATGCAACAAAAATTTATTCTGTTGTAAATATTTAAATCTGTCTCCAAACTCTTTTAGGAGAACTTAAGTTGGTTTAACATAATTATTAAGGTTGGCCTTATCGTAATGAGTTTCCACATTTGTTTTGGGCGTAAGGAAGTGGGTAAAATTGTTGGTAGCAAACTCTTTTTCCCACAGTTTTAAGTTTGGTTTGGAAGGCTCTATTTAGCATGGTTGGATAATTGTGTGATGAATTGGTCATTTCCTTGAAGTTGAACATTAAGTGAATTAAGATGCTGTGTAATATCAACCAAAAAAATTGTATCTATCACCCAAGTCTTGTAGCTAAATTCATTGAAAAATAGTTTTTTGGGCATAAATATTTCTATAGAATCTTTCAGTTTAAAAAATTGTTTTAAAACTGTGCCCTGACTCGACCGCCAAACTTTGGAATGATATGGTAATTCTGTAGGCCTATATTATTCACCAATTTCTTTCAAAAAAGCTGCAAAGTGATGATGATAGCACACATGAACACAAATAAAATTATAGTTTGTAAAACTGTTTACATCATGTCCATTTTAATATATTTTTTTCACACAAAGCTTCCTGGTGAATGATACAATGTAATCAGACGGCAGACCAACACACTTAGTTTCTCTCTTAATTTCATAGCCACACCATTTTGTTGAATCCACCATAGTTAGCCTGTTAGTAATAAGGCTGAGATTTTTTTTCAATCAAGACTTGTATCATTTATCAATGTTTCTAAAGCAAAAAAATCTTCTGAAGTGGTAGTGTCTTTTAAGGGAATTATTTTTAGAAGTTCTTCAGTTATATTTAAGTCTTTGTCCATGCCACGAAAAAAATAGAGCCAGCTGTGCCACATCTTTTATATCTGTTGTTTCATCGATGACTGTAAAAAAAAGCAATAAAACTCCCAGTCCTATTTATTAGATTGTTCTTTGATATTACTTGAATATCAGTGATGCAAGCTGCCACAGTTTTCCTTGAGAGGGTATAGTTTGAAAATATTTGTTTCAAATTTGGACATATCAGTCCTGCAGCAGTTACCAAACAATCTTTAAAAACCCTCCCTCAATGAATGGTTTCGACACACAGGCAAATCCAGTCCTAAACTCAAAATACATCATGGATTGCATTCCTATTCTTCTTTCATATTTCGGTGCGGGCTGGTTTAAACGCTTCTGGCCTGCAAATCGTATATTTGACACCCCTGTCCTAACCTATACCCACAAATGTTTTTTTTAAAACTGTCCTTATTGACATTGAAATGAGTCATTATTAATTTGTCTGGTTCCTATTACAGTATATTTAAATATTAGTCTTAACAATTTATCAATTATTGTTACTACTTGATCTTTTAATGATTAATAATAATTTATTTTAGATTTTAAAACATTACTTATCTTTAAAATATCTGGATCATATTTAATTAAAAACGTTTTTTAATAACTGGTTTTAGATCCCGGATATAAGTCCAGAAATCTCTGACCCGACCCCCTGCACATTCAGATTTTTCTGTGTAGTAGTAGGGTTTGGAATGGGGTCAAACTCGGCCTCGTGAGGACAAACGAAGCGCTACTTGAATAGAGAAGCAGCGGCTCCAGTCTATAAAACTGAGACTAACAGCTGGAAGGTTTGTTGTGCTAACCATATGATACTCTTGATCCGCAAATGTTGAAACTATCTTCGCCAACATACAGTGGTTGCTTGGTAGATATAGCTTGCTTGCTGTGTGGAGATTTTTTAAAATTACTTACTAAACTGAATATATTTACTAAGGCCGAGCTCGACTCAACTTGACACTCGAGAGCTTCATTAAAAGCTTGTTCGAGATTGACTCAAATTAAAAAAACTATAGCTCGCAGACTTCTAGTTATAATACTAAATATGAATCAATTACAAAATTTAATATACATTATCATATCATCATCATCAATTGTTTCTAGCCTGTGGCTAGGTTAGTTTAGTAAAATGCCTCCATCTTCCTCTTTCCTTCCACCATTCTTCCTCCACTAATTTCTTCTATTCTTATACTCTCAATTGAACACTTTCTGTTATATGCTCCTCCCACCTCTTTCTTGCATGTGCATTCTGCCAAGCTTAATTTGTATCACAAATTGTTACAATGTTTAGTCTAAATAATTGTAAATAAATAATGAATTCTCAAAATCATAAAATGTATTAATTAATTGTTAATGAATATTTTGAAAAGTAATAGTGTGTTATCTTATTGTGCATTAATAATTTATGATTTGGTCTAGATTAATTGATTATTGACATTTAGTTATAATACTAGATATAAATAAACTAATGAATCAATTATAAAACAATAAAATGTATTAATTAATTGTTATTAAATATTTTGAAAAGTAATATTGTGTTATCTTATTGTGCTTTTTTAATAATTTATGATTTGGTCTAGCATAATTGATTTTTTTGCCTTAAACTCCATTTTATATGTCAATATCCCTTTGTTTTTACTCAAAGTTGTCTGTAATTGGCCAAGCATAATGAGGTCCTGTTTTAAATTAACCATTTGGCATTTTGTTTGTCCACTATACAAATGCTTGCTATACCATAACCACCAAATGCAGGTACCAATTTTAACAACATTTGTCAGGGTCATTCTTTGAACCTAGCTAAACCTATGTATATGAACTTTATAAAAAAATCTATTTTGGGATTTGTGTTTTAAACCACATGAAAATTGGTAATTCTCTAGCAATATAATGTTCTATTGAATATAATATTAATTTGTATGATGTTTTAACTTGATCACCAAGGAAAGATATCTTCTTAAAATCCAAGGAGAAATTATAAGATATTTCAATTTGATAACCAAAGAGAAACTTAACTTAAAAACATGGCGGGAGCGTGATCTACTTTTCATAGAACTACTATAGCTGTAACATAATGGAAGAATTATATTTGTATATTATTGCAAAATAGATAATATAAAATTGTACCACATCCTTTGGAAAACTACATATCTATAAAGGATTTTGCAGTAAAATAATTGGTTTACTTAGTGGAAGAAGATTCTAACTTGACAAAGTGAATTTCTTCACTTTATATTTTTGAGTAAATAGTAAATAGTAAATCTAATCCTTAAGGATATTCAAGGTTTCAAGAAAATAATATATTTGAGACTCTAAGCCTTAAAAAATGTTTTCGATTATTTGAGTGAAATTTTTGTTTTATAGCTCCAATAATGCTTATTGGTAATTCTGAATTTATTTTAACTATAGGATGAACTTAACAACCAGTCCCCATTGACCAGTAATTTAACATTTAGTTACTTTTTGTGTCTTATATTATTTTGCTATACAGGGAGAGTAGTAATTTGCAGATATGGACACTGTCACATGATTAGATGGGTAAATATAAATATTAAACATATTTTGCAAAAATTCCTTTCTTCTCATACCTTTTGAGAAAAACAACATTGACATTAGAGAGCGGTGATGTGACAATGCTGTGCCTAAAATTTACATCAAACTTATATTTTAGTTCCCAATAGGTGTTTGAAGGTTGATCCTTGCATGGCTATGCATAGCTCCAAACGATGTATGGATTTGATGTGCATGCAGCTAACTTATGTCAACGTCAACTATTGTAAAAGTTGCATGGATTTGTGCCACAATATCCTG
>CABEEJ010000006.1:224327-245841 GCA_901482245.1 Timema douglasi | reverse complement strand
ATGAATACACCAGAGCTTTGAGGTGACCTGCACAAGAAAAAAGCAAGTGGTGTGGGGTCCAGTGGCCTTAGTGGCTATTCCACTGACCCCCTACGCCTGATCCACTGTTTGTAGTATTTTCGTGCACCATATCATATTCCCCATTTAGTAAATCTACATATCTACACTAATAGGTTAAAGAAAAGGAAGGATGGTAAAATTTAGAGGGAATGTATGTACCAATGTTTGTGTAAGGGGAGGTGAGAAACTTTAGGAAAAAAAATTACCTTGGTGCACACTGCCAGAATTGAACTCACTACCCATCACTGGCAAGCTAGACTAAAACTGACACCTTGATCCATGTGCCCATCAGTGCAGATGAATGAAACCAGCCCACATCTCCAAGACAAGGAAGTTAAAGAAAAAACACCATTTTTCTCAATCGATTTTGATCTAACTTGGCTAACAGGCTGTAATGAGTGCTGTTCAACCAAATAGTAGTTTTATTTTATGGGGATAAATTCTATAAAAATTCTCTAAAACTTAAAATCAAGTGGATTTAGGCGCTCAATAATTCGCTTGATTTTGAACAAGCAGGCTGAGTTATGGATAAACCGGAGAATTTTTCCCCCCACTGTGAGTTTTTCTATATTCTCACTAGACAAACTGTGGTGCTTTTTCTTAAAACCCATCCCATTCCTTCTAGTTAGATATTTTTGTCACTAAGGTATACTAAAAAAGGTGAAGTATAAAATAACAGTATTTGACATATGATATAGAATGTCTCCATAATGTGTGTGTGTGTTGCTTATCCAGTTTCTTTTTTCTTTTAAGTTTTTTTTTATAAAAACATGATTTTTAAGAACAAGAAGACATTTGATACAGAATCGTGCTTGTGTTACCAACATTTTCAACAATAAGAGACCAAAAACTGCTTTAGGATTGTTTTAACGGTTGAAGGAACACCATCTTTGTTTCAGTAAAATGATAGTTTTCAGTACAGTCACAGTAAAAGAGGCACAAGTTCATCTAAATAAGACAGCACCACACTATTTTAATATTTAAAATCATTATATAGAAAAAATTCTCTAAACCAGTGTCTTACTCTACATTGGTTGGTAGTAAGGAAGCATCTGGTTTTGTGTTAGATTACAATTTTTATATATTATTATTTTTTATTTATATTAATACTGTGTCTTGTTACTTATTCAGGTTATACACATATGTAGTAATTACTCTGGTGAGTTAGATATAATTTATAGAAAGTGAACCTACATTGTTAGGGACTGAGATTTTAAAACAATTTTGAAAAAATCACCCTCAATACACCCAACTGGTATTCAAAGCCTGATCTCCCTATCATCAGCAGTCTAGTATAACATGAGAGTGACGCCTTCGGCCATGAAGCCATTGAAGCAGATTATATTTTAATGGTTTGTAATTTACAAGTAAAATTTGAACATATTTTAGTCAAAAAAATGTGTCTGCAATTCAAGGGGACCTCATGACAGCAACAGCCTCACACTTGGTGCAGCAGGCCTGGCTAACAGTCCAAACAGGTCTTGGCATTTGCCCTAGCTCTATACATTCACTAAGTCCAGCTTGTTTGTAGTCATTGTATCGGTCTCATTGATCCCCTCTTCCTCCCCCCGTCCCGGTGAAGAACCTGGCCTTTCGAGAGTAACACACAAACACATGGAACAGATCAATCTAGAACTCGCCCAAATATTATCTTGAAGTGAACAAGGCAAAGTTAACATGCAAACTCGTCACCAAGAACAACACCTCGGACTTTTTAAAGTAAGAGCCCATCTCATCTCATTACTGATTAACTGAGAAATTATCTACACATTTGGTTCAAACCAAACTGAAGTCGACGGATTTTTTTTTGATCGATAAAAATCTGTAACACAACCTTCTTCAGAAGGGAAGTAAAGTCGTCGGTCCCGTGTTGATTGTGCCATGTAAAAGAATCCTGGAAGGTATGTGAGAATATCGTTCCTGGAGAAATTGGTAGGCCCTTTCGCTCCCGCTCCTAGAAGACCTTGTGTGCTGATATAATAAGTTGATTCAGAAAGTGCACATTAAATATCTCAAATAAATAAAAAATAAAATAGATACACAATTACAATTTGAACCAAAACACATATTGGGATCAGTTTAGTAAATTTTTCATTCTGAAATAATTATTTTTTGAGTTTGATCTATATTTAAAAAGATATTATTAAAATATTTCAGTGGTTTCCATGTTTATGAAATAAAACACAGAAAACCAGACCACGGTGTGACGTCTGGTTCAAGATTTATTACAGTTAGGTTATCCATGGGGTTAAATGGGCTATTAAGACTAGCACTTAAGTAATTGTCTTTCATCCCCAAAGCATGGCTATTTAAATGAATCACTAATCTATTGACTATCCTCGACCACAATTTGTGTATGAATCACAAAAGGACCCCAGACTTTATCTACCATAATTTAAGACTATAACTCAATAAAACCAGGAAGGGTATTTAAATGCAGTGAAAAAAAAGGACTATAGGTAACAGCAAGTTCTCTCAAGTATGGCAGTATGTACAATCTTGGGTTGAAGAACAATATTAATGACATGTAACTTAAGCCCTTGTTGATGTGAGATGAATACAGGCTGCTACATGCTCCTTACCCTCCCCCACCTAGTAGGCTGTGATCATGCTGTTGTTGCCTCACTTTTACCTCTGACTCGAACCAGAATAGTTGCTTTCTCCTCTTCGCTATTCACACGATGGCAGTATATGGACAAGTCACCAACAAGCGGCAGAAGACTGTGAAGGAGATTGGGAGGAATGCAGACACAAACGAATTCTTTCCTGGTTTGTACAATTCCAGTTTTTAACTAGTCATTTTGAAATGTTAAGTGTCTTAAAGTGCCACAATGTTTGGTTCTTTACATTCATGCGATTATTTAACATATCTATATAAAAAAATGTAGTTTATTTTTTACAAGAGCCGATGATGTAGTACAATATCTTTCTAACACTCATAATTAGTATATTCAACATAATAAGATAAAACAAATCCTATGAACTTTATATTTATAAAATTCAGTGGATCCTATTATATAGGAAACTGAAAAAAATTGCTTATAAATAAAATTTCAAAATAAATCTTGTCTGCGAACTAAAACTACTTTTTAAACATTTTACTAAACTTTTTTCATCCTTTTTTTTTGTGAACCAAAGAGTAGTATAGAGATTTAATATGTTTGAGTGATTTTATATCTACCTATTATAAATGCCAAAAAAGTAGTTTACAATACACAACACTATTTAAACCCGCTTCGGTAGCCACGTGGTCTAATGCGTTACTCTCGTGTTGGATTGCCTTGCCAAAGATGAGATCGGGGTTTGATCCCGGTCGGGTGCACTGAGGGTGGTTTTTTTCCTAAATAGTTTTCCACTCTCCCTCCACACAAATGGAGGTGCACTTCCTCACAATTAAAACCTTCCTAATCCCTCACCCATTAGTGTAATTAGTAAATAGCATGTAACTCGAACGTGTAGTAAGATACAGTCCTAAAAACCACTATTTAAATTGATATCCTTAACTACCTACCATAAAAAAAACTTCAAATAGTTTCCAGAGGTGTTTAATAATCATACATTTTCACGGTCTGTGGATGTAAGGAGGCTTGATTCTTCCAACCCCCACCCCTCAAATAAACTCCTTACCACCCTTTGACACTCGACATTTAATTTTGGCTACAGCCCCTCGCTGTATATATTTATGGCTGCACACATATATATACACACATATGTCTTAAAATATATTTATTTTTAGCATACTATGTTTCCTTTGATTGATTTAAATCTTTACTATTGCAACAATATTTACTTAAATTTAATGCATTTTATTCTGAGCTAGCAGATTACAATGCTGTCGAGCAGTCAACAAGTGTATAATGTGAATAAAATCTGATTATTTGCTCTGAGTTCTATAATGTCTTGCATTAGGACTCGGTCGTGTAGAATTTCGCCCTGATTCTGGCCCGGAAGATACTCTCTGTTTCCATTACTACAATGCCACTGAAAGAATCCATGGTAAAACAATGGAGGAGTGGATCCGACCTTCCATATCTTTTTGGCATGCCTTTTGTTACACAGGTATACATGAACATATATTGGTAAAATTAAAATGTATTGTCTGAAAACATAGTCATGTTTCTTTTGCTGGTAAACTTAAAATAAATCTTTTTAAGTTTTCATCAGAACTTTTAAGACAAATATTAAGATGGAAGCTCATAATAGCAGGTCTTACAATCTTAAAATAATTTTTGTTTTAGCTTCTTATATGTTACATAAAAACATTTTCAGGATCAGACTATTACGGCCAACCAACATTCCAGCGATCGTGGGATGATGGCACACATACGATTGATAATTACAAGCGACGTATCAGGGCAGCTTTTGAATTCTACAATAAACTTGGTGAGAATACATGTAGTGATTAAATTGCTTTATTTAAAAATAAATATTATAAAATAAGGCTCTCATGAAATCTAGCTAGCATAGTTTCTTTTTAGCCAAAAATGATGTTTAATATTATATATATTAATAAAAAGGTTTTTATTTATAAAACAAATTCTTTCAACTAACCCGCGGCAAAAAATTATAAATTGTTACTCATATTACGAGTGTTTTTTTCATATCATAGATATTTATAATACCTATCAAGAGTGATAGATGAAAAGCACATGACTTGACATATGATTATAGAAATCGAGAACTTTTTTATAGGTGTCAGATAAGAACCTTCCTATGAAAATAGAGTTTTATGTGTGTGTGTGTGTGTATGTATGTATGTATATATACACATACATACACACGTACACATAAACTAAGAACACTCTTGTTTTTTGCTTAAGTACAAAAGTATATACACACACTTATATATATATGTGTACGTGTGTGTATGTGTTTGTGTATATTTATATATATTTTATACACACACTTATATATATGTGTATGTGTTTGTGTATATTTATATATATTTATTTACTTTAACAAAACCATAAAAAAAATTGAGTTTCAAATATAAATTAAGATGTTAGAAGTGTCATCTTGAATAACAGTGTAAGCTACAGACAATATATTCTTAAATAATGCCATCAATTTATATGACCACTCATATTTGATTTGTGATAGGTGTGTATATCTCAAACAGGACCTAAGACACGACGAAAAAAAACCAACGTTTGTGCTAGTTTGATACATAGAACAATGTCTGATAAAAAGGGCAATGGATAATATTTCACACAACTTTGTGCAAAAAAATATTGGATTTTTAAATTGTAAATTTAAAACATTTTTGTTGTAACTAACAGTTTATATAACTCTCTTGTTTGTTTTATTTATATTTATTAATTTATTACAAACATTAAAAAAATGTATTTTATTTCATTGATGTGAATTTGGACACACATTAGTATAGATAACTATAGTTGTGTGTGTATAAATAAACATGATCATTAAATGTAAAATCTGTTTAAAAAAAAATGGACTCATGTATTCTCTCAGACCCAATATGTGAATGTTTGTTTATGTAGGAAACAAGTTTTGGACTCTGAGTGACATGGATATAGCTCCCGAAGGAGATACTATTGATGAGACCCATCACAATCTTGATGAGATCACTGAGCTGATATTGGAACTACAGCAGAAAAGTAGTGTTAGACCACTATGGGTGTCGGCCAACCTACATTCTCAACCTAGGTAACTTATTGTATACATTTTATGGGTTTTTTTCCCCCACAGAATACTATCACTTGTCTAGACTATTAACTTTTTTTTTGCACTGTGTATTACTACCCATTCGGGTTATACGCACTTATGTTAATGTGCAATGGTAGGGTGATTGTGAAACGAAATGGAGGACCTACAGTTTAACGTGAGATCTGAGCCACGGTGGAGGCCTGGCATTCCACACATTCACAAGTTGTGATTAATACACGTCTTGTCAGAGGTGAAGGAAGGGTTTGGCAATCAGATAAATCTGTGCTGGGCTTTGCTAAAAGATTTGAATACAAACCTTAGGAGATTCCAATGAGAATGTAATTCATCTTGGACATAGCAAAGTCCTGCCTAAAATGAAAAAAAGCTAACTTTTTTTTTGCTTGGTAAATGCCTGTAGGTATGTACAAGGAGCAGCCACTAGTAGTGATGCCCAGGTGGTAGGTTATGCAGGCTCACAGCTGAAGAAGAGCTTAGAACTGGCCCTCAAGTTGGGCGCAGAGTGTTTCATGTTTCGTGGTTGGCGCGAGGGTTACAATACTCTTCTCAACACAGACCTGCCACGAGAACTTCGCAACTATTCACGGCTTCTCAAGATGACTGCAGGTTAGATAGGGTCACTCAATAAATTACCTTTCACTTTATTACATAATTACTCTTATTACCTCCCGGTACCTTATGAATATTTCTTATCAATATCTGGGACTGACTAGTATGGACTCTAAACTACTTTTAATTTACCTGATAAATTTCCACTTTTACTTATCTGACTGATAATCAAATATGATTTCTTTGGAGATGTTTAGCCTGTTATAGAACAGTTCTTAAGTGCTTTTTATATATACATTTTGCTCGACATGTAAAATAAGTAATTGATACAACTCAAATAAGGCATTATATTGTAGTGCGGTTTCCTGTATTTTTATATAGGAAGACAATACAACTAAAACAAGTGAAACTATTTTACCATATTAAAAATAATACATAACAACATTGAAACATAATTATTCTAAAATTAAAACTTACTCCACCGATTCTCATTTTGGTGTTGTTAAATGAAGAATGCAGTAAACTGTACTTCACTACATTTTCTGGTTCGAGCGTAATCTCGTACATAATATTTTGGTCAATAAGCTCTGATATGGTCTATTCATCTTCATCATTATGAACTGTTTCCAGCCTGTGGCCAGGTCCGTTAGTAAAATGCCTCCCTCTCCTTTTGTCCTTCCACCATTCATCCTTCTGCAATCTCTTCCACTCTCCTCTAATCACTTGCACACTTGCTGTTATCTATTCCTTCCATTTCTGCCTTGGTCTGTCTTGCGGTCTCTTCCCTACATACTTCATATTCATTAATCTTCTTGGAATCCTCTTCCTTTCAATCCTCATTACGTGTCCATCTCATCTCATCCTTGCTTCCTTAACTATCTCATGTACCCCCTGTACCCCAACTCTTGACCTTACATCATCATTCCTAATCCTATCTCTTCTGGTTATATCTAGCATGCTCCTCAAAAACTTCATACCCATGGCCTCCACTTCCCTTCTTTCTATTATATCCAGAGTCCAAGTTTCTGCTGCATATGTAACTATGGGTATGAAGTATGCTCTATACAGCACTTCCTTACACTTTAGGGGCATTTTTCTTTTCCATAGTAGGTCTCCAACACACCTATAGAATACCTCTCCCTTTCCCTCGTCTCACTATATCTTCTCTTGACACCCCATTTTGTCTCAATCACACTACCCAGATATTTCACACTCTTTGCTTATTTTAATCTACTCTCTCCAGTTCTATCACCTTTCTTGGCCTTGTTCTCTGCCTTGTCATCACCATCACTTCACCTTTTGCCATACTAAATTTCATTCCACACTTTTTTACCTACTCATTCCATTCCCGCAGCTGTTCCTGTACTTCCTCTCCCTTTCCCCCCATACCATCAAGTCATCTGTAAACATCATTGCTTTCATTTACTCCTCACCCAGGTTCCTTGCCACGTTGTTCATGATAATATCCATCACCATTAAAAATAGTAATGGTGAGAGGTCACTTCCCTGCTTGACTTTATTTTTAATTGGGACCAATGTGTCCACCCTTTATTCGTCTTTACACAAATCACATTACCATCACATATATTCCTTACTCTGCTAGCCACTTCCCTTTATATGTTAATCTCCTCTGTTGCTTTCCATACTTTCTTTCTATCCACATTGTCACAATATTGTTCTATACCCATAAATGCTATTGAGGTTTATTAATCTAAACTGACACTTTCATACTATGTATTGTAACAGATCTACATTCTTGTGGTAGCAAAACAAAATGTAAAATTGAGTCATTATTAACTAAGATTGTAATAGTTGTACACTTTGTTCTAATACAACTCAACAATATGAGGGAAGGACACCTATGTAATGATATGAATTCTAATGTGGTCCAGCGTGTAACATTGGGATCCAGATTAAACTCACATGATTTCCAATAAATTACCAAAGTTCAACACATTTCCAGATATATTACTTACCATACAGTGGTTTTAGTATCTATATTAATATAATTAATTAGTCATGCACCTCCCAAATATATAAGTCACAAATCCTAGCTATGCTAAATCTTTAAATGTATTTTATAAAATCATTTATAATGTACTTATAATAAAATTAGATCTGAAATCTTATATTAATAAAATCAAGAGTTTGTCTGTCATGAGCATTGCGCGATATCTACTGAAAGTGGGGGGCTGAAGTTTTAAAATTTGTAGCCCCTGTGCACAAAAATGAACAGCTCAAAAATGGAATTTTAAATTTTTTACTATATATATTTTTTAATTCACTAAAAACTAGGTTGTAATAAATAAAATGAAGAGTTTTTTTGGTCTGTTTGAAGCAAAAAAAAGGGTGTTGCCCGAGTACTTCTGCTAATATCTAATAAAAATACTCAAATAAATGAAAAATGATAACCAGGACACATTAATTGAACTCATGACCTTTGACTTTTCCCATCAATGATCTACCACTTAGCCTACATGGTCCATTTGGTAACCTAGGCCAATTTTCACTATTTAATGATTTAAGTATAATTGTTGAAACTAGTTTTTTTATAGTACCGAATCTTACTACCAATTCGAGTTGTATGTTACAATTACACTTGGTGCTAATGATTCGCAAGGTTGAATTTAGAAGTGTACCCACATTTGCATGGAGGGAGAGTGAAAAACAATTTAGGAAAACTCACCCTCAGTACACTCGACTGGGATCGAACTCCGATATCCCCATACTCGGCAGTTTAGTATATATTGAGAAAGTAGCACCTTAGACCATGCTGAAGGTGGTAACTGGTTAATAGTGGTCCTGGTCACTCCTGGATACAAAATAAACTGAGGTGAATTAGTGATAGAGCATTGGACATGCAAAGTCTAACCCCCTGGGCTGGATTCCTATGTTCTTGTTATTTTTCACGTTGTTGAATTTTATTCCAGGGCCAGGACAAATTATGTGAACAACCATCATTAATCATACTGTGTTATGAATTGAATAAAAATGTAATCATTGATAAAGGATGATCATTGGTACAAGCAGTTGATTATTCTCAACATATATTAGACCAAACATATAGATAATAAAATCAAATTTAACTGGATTGATAAATCATAAGCACTATTTTTACCAGTATGGTAAAACTAAACTATAATTCCTTGTATGGTAGGTATACATAGTATTTCAATACCATAAAATTTAGATATAGGGATCTCATAAGTGTATAAAATTTTATATTGAAAATATTGACTTTAATTTCAGATTATAAAGATCGTCTAGGGTACCGAGGACAGCTTCTATTTGACTCTACATACCACAATAACTGGTCTGTTTATAAAGAGCAAAGTGCCAACCAGCAGAAACTACATTACCACTACAATCCTGACCCAATGAGCTCACTTTACTTGCTTAAACACTACAACTTGGAGCGTCAATACAAACTGGCCACAACCCCAGGACATCAGCTGGTCCTCACATCTGCGTAAGTACCTCTCACACCAAGTCTGGTCTCCAGCTCAAGGTTTTATCTATGTGTGCCTTTCATCTTTCCTTAAGTACATAATATGTCCATTCATTGTGTATGGTTTGTGGTAGATGATTTATTTGTCACATGACCTGATGCATTCACAATCTAAAATATGTGGATATTTAAGTAAGGGTATGTCCATAAATTGCATCACACACGGATTTTTTTTTCCAGCCCCTTCTCCTCCCTCCCTCCTTGTCATACATTGTCACACATTGTCACAATTTTGCGAACCTCCTTCTAGTATTAAATCTCTATATCACGCACAACGACCCCATCACACCGTATTTAAATAGTATTTTTAATTGTAGAGCCAATATAACTCTTTTATTGAAACATGTTTATATGTGTTCGTCAAGCTCAAGCATAGAAGTCGATGATTCGATCGTTGTTTGTTTGTACATGCATGCATTCAGGTTTATTAACACAGAATGCTGCCCGATATGCTTAATTGTAACGCATTATCTGACTCCCTAACCCCCTTCGTCACGCTGAGCACCCTTGCTGCAACCATCCATATGCATAAGTTGTTTATGGACAGTTCCTAATGTATTATTAGAAAATGAAAGTGATTCAGTTTCCTCTAGGCTTTAAATTTTAATAATATGCCGACAGGAAGAAATTGAACTGCACACCTTGGGTTAACAATTCATCTTATACATCTTCACTTTTGCAAACTAAATACACAAGTAATAATGAATAAAGTGCTCAATATTTCAATACTATTTTCAAATGTATTCTTTCAGAATTGTGTTTCTCTAAGATAGGAACTGTTGATTTGTATATTTTTTGTGTCAATACCAATCATGGATTAAAATATTATTGAAAACAAAAATTTTAAAATACCACCCCAACCATCTAGGCTCTACAGAAGTTCACAGGCACACAGGCAGATAACATGCCAAAAAACACCATTTAACTCAAAGACTAAAAAAGATCAATTTTCATCTACATCTCAAAAACTAAATAAATTTTTTCTTACTTACATTATTAATTGATATATACCTCATTGGGAATAGACAAACAGTCAAAAAATAAAAATACAATAACCAGGAAGATTTGTGTGAGTAAGACCGCCTCAATAGTCTAGTGGTCAAAGTTCCTGGCTACAGATCCAAAGGTCCCTGGTTTGATCCCTGGCGCTTCCAGATTTTTTTGTGAAGAAGTGGGTATAGAACTTAGTCAATTCAGACTCATTAAATCAAATGAATAGCTAGTGCTTGAATGTAAAAGTAGTGGCTCTGGTCTAGAAAACTAAAATTAATGGCTAGAGGGTTCGTTGTGCTGACCACATGACATCCCCTAAATCCGCAAATGTTTGCACTATCATCGCCAACAGAAGGCAGCCACTCTCTCAATATGGCTTGATGGCCTGATGGTGGATGCCTTGGAGGTTTTTTTTTGTGTGTGTGTGAGTAGTCATCTGAATGATATTTTTTAAATGGATCTTTTTTATATATCAACTAAACTAGAATAGAATATGATACCATTTCCAGAGAGATCCATAGTAACAACTCTGAACCTTATATCTCTTCAGTAGTGTCTCTGCCTACTGAACTAAGGGTCCCGGGTTCAATTCCTGGCATGGGCGAAAAATTGATCTTAGGTGAAAGGTGGGTTTACCCTTTTATAGTGATAAATTATCGGCCGGGCCTGGATGCTGTACCTGTCCTAGTCTTAAGTTAGGTTTATTTATTTGTATTTAAACACTGAATAAATTAAGTCTTAAGTTAGACTATAAGCCATATTAATCTACGACAGGCATACCAAGCCGGCAGTGGAAAATATATGACTCGAATAAAAAACTGACCCAGGCCACAGGCTGGAAACAGTATGGATGTAAAAGTAAAACAAAGGTGGGAAGAGTTAGTGCTAGTGTCTAGCAGCTTGGTGTGGCAAACGACTGCAAAATTCATGTCTTGCCATTTAGTAAGAGCCCTTTACCAGGTAGTGGGTTTTACCCAACACCGTCACTAAACGTGAGTGTCGTTTTTAATTTTCACCCGCACGTTCTGTATCCAGTTCGGGTTTTACCCGCCACCATCACTAGAAGTGAGTAGGTGAGTGTCGTTTTTAATTTTCACCCGCACATTCTGTAGCCAGTTCTGGTTTTACCCACCACCGCCATTAGAGGTGAGTGTCGTTTTCAAGTTTCACCCGCACGTTCTGTAGCCAGTTCGGGTTTTACCCACCACCGTCACTAGAGGCGAGTGTCGTTTTCAAGTTTCACTCGCATATTCTGTAGTCAGTTAGTGTTTTACCCGCCACCATCACTAGAAGTGAATAGGTGAGCGTCATTTTCAAGTTTCATCCACGCGTTCTGTAGCCAGTTCGGGTTTTACCTGCCACCATCAATAGAGGTGAGTTTTTAATTTACTCACGATTCACCCTCCCCCATTCTTTTCTGCCTCTCTCTGTATTACATAAGCATTGATCGGACCTCCCCTCGCCCCGAAGGTATTTACGTAATACTTGAATTTGGAATAAACTTTCTGCACAATGATTTCCATAATCTTGTTTTTTCTTGCTTATTGTTGTGTTCAGATAACTTTGAATCCCAAACGGCTGGTAGCATCTCTAGCTTACTAATAAAAATTTCCACATCTAAGCTCTCCAAGGATTGTTGGAATGACATTCTATAGTAATAAATAATACTGTAATTATTTGACTAGCACAACAACACATGGTTTTGTTTTGAAAGTCGCGCGTATTTCTGCCACCCATGGAAACAGGCCCATTAAATTTAATGTATCTACACTGGCAGCGCTGCTAGGAAATGCTGCGGCTAGTTGCGAGGACGGGTGATTGTGCGCAGCAGCAGCGCTGCTAATTCAATCTCACACGTTCGCGGAAACACAACCATTTAAAACAAGGTATCATCAAGCAGTGCTGCCAACAACCGCGCTGCTAAATACGATCGTGGAAATGGGCTCTAAATGTAATTCTCATGTAGTCTTATTTGTGAATTACTGGAATGACGTTCAAAGCTTGGTCAGATATAATGAGGGTGGTTTTTCCTCAATAGAAATACCCTATAAGTATTGACAAGTTAAAAGCTTGATATCGACTCAGACAAAATTGAAATATGCAGATGAGGAACATTATCTTGTAGTTTTTTTTTGTTCAAGATGTGTGTTTCACAATCATTAAATAAATTAATTTTATTAAGATAAACACAAACTGTAGAGGGGTTAGTTTTAAATAAAGTACCAAAATATGTGTAAAATGTTATTCTCACTATTCATAGAAGTAAAACCTAAATTAAAAGCTTTTAGTAAACTACTGCTAGGTTAATAATGTTCCAACCCATTAATTATACCTACTAGGTTAACATATTCAATGAATTTTAATTTATTTTATTTTATTTAATAAAGTTAATTTCATTTAATGTGAAACTATTCAGGCATTAGGTCCAAGTAGTTCCTTGTTTCATCTTTGTTCAACAGTTTGGCTTCTAGATTCCCACACGATGTATATGTGAGTTGAAATACACAGTTAAAAATGCTTAGTCAGCAGCTACCGGATATATACCATTTAATTACCTGTTGTTGTAAGTCATGAAATTAGTTGCTATGGTGAAAGAAACCTCATCGTACAGTTAGGTCCAATAGCAATATCAGACACAGTCACAAATAAATTTTGGACCAGTGAGCAATGCATACATGAAGAGTACCTTGCTGCGCTCACTTAGTCAAAAAAATTAAGGAAACAACACATATATGTTTGTGAGTTGTTTTATTCCACGCTAAATTTGTAAAGAGATGTTAATTCATTATCCATTAATCCGTGTAAAAAAATAGTAAAGCAAATATGTCACAAATGAAAGCAAGACATTCCACCTTTGAATATAAAAAAATATATTTTATTTAATTCAAATATATCTGCACAGAAATGCTGTAAACATAATTATTCAAGTAATGTAAGAAAGTGTAAGCCATGTCTTCCACTCCCCAGTAGCCTCATCCCGTTTTGGACCAAATATCCTCCTAAGCTCAATCATAATTGTGTATCTAATTTCCCTATTAATCGGTTGTAAGATGAACTCTAAATGTGATGACCTACCATTGCTGTTTATATATATATATATGTGTGTGTGTATCCTTTGCAGGTATGGAATGCTTGGTTCAATAGAGGCTATACATTCATATTCTCGACCTACTGTCCACGATGCCACTCTTCTTATGAAGACCGTTATTGAGCAGGTGTGAAAATATTCCATGATAATCTAACAAACTCAAAAGATGTCATACACTCCAGCAGAAATTCTGCTTAAGTGGCTAATTAAAAACATTAAACATTTGTTGGCATTAAATCTAAATATTTGTTTTATAAATGTTTTGGCTTGTGAATAAATTATATCAGGAATATGCATGTAAAATAATAATAATAATCATAATCATAAACTGTTTCCAGCCTGTGGCCAGGTAAGTTTAATAAAATGCCTCCATCTTCCTCTCTTCTTCACCTACTCTTACTCCTTTAATTTCTTCCATTCTTCTCCTCTCACTTGAACACTTTCTGTTATCTGCTTCTCCCACCTATTTCTTGGCCTCCATTGCGGTCTTTTTCCTATGTACTTCACTTCCAACATTTTCTTCTGCATCCTTTCTTTTTCAATTCTCACTAAATGCCCATACCATCTCAGTCTTGCTTCCTCTACTATCTCATGTACTCCCTGTACTCATTCTTTTTCCCAGATAACCCCATTCCTAATCTTGTTTCTACTCGTCACAGCTAAAATGCTCCTCACAAACTTTATTCCCATGTCCTCCAGTTTCTTAGGCTTTCTTACATTCAATGTCCATGTTTCTGCAGCATATGTGACAATGGGTACAAAGTATGCTCGTAAAACACTTCCTTACACTTCAAGGGAACTTCCCTATTTACTTCCACCTTTCTTCTCAATCATGCTTCGGAGATATTTTACATTTTGTACTTTTCTCAGCTCTACTCCATCCAACTTTATAGCTTTATTAGGCCTTACCCTCTTCCTTGTCATTACCATTACATATGAATGTATGTTAAGAAGAATTTCATCTGCCAGCAAACTGTGTGTGTGAGAAGGTTCTTGCTGTCAGAATCATACTGTACCTACTAACTATTGTGTGTTATAAGAGTACTTAATAAATACAACTTTTTATTTTGATATGATACTATGTAAATCTCTCATTTACAATTCAGGGTGGAATGCAGCCTGGTGGACTCAACATTGGTGTTCCTCTACGACGAGGATCAACAGAAGTTAAAGATCTTCTTGTCGCTTACATCAGTTGCATTGATGTTTATGCTAGAGGACTGAGAAATGCTGCCAAGGTCATAGCAGATGGGCTATTTACTAAAAACCTGCAAGTAATAGCAATTATTTTTTGTTTTTGTATACTTATTATTCATTAGAATTTAATCCCATAAAATAATATTATACATTATTACCCATTGTAGACTATATTTGTAAACATAGACAAAATGGGTTACCCGTCGTTCAACTATCACAATACATGTGAGAGTAAATGAGACATTCCCCATTGTTAATTTTTTTTTAAATCTATAAACGTTTGATAAAATGTACCAAGAAATCCCAGCTCATTGTTACAGATTAAAGTATATTTCCGTAAATTTTTTGTCAACACTCTTAAAACTTTCCTCAAAACAGCCTACGGTATGTTGTTGGTACTTAAGAAAGAAGTTTTTAAAGCCATTCAATTCTTCACGAAAGGTGATAACTTAGCACTTAGGTATGGTTAAAATCATGGTGTGGCCTATATGGTTAGTACATGATTTCATTTGTTCTTATGCTTTACTTATGAGAGCAATAGAACATGCAATTTCAATGCAGTTTTTATCCAAATATCATTTAATATTTCAACTATGTTCTGTATTAGGAACTTCTATTAACTCTTTATCTCCATTAAAGTTTAATAAGAAATGATCCAGGTGTAATAATGTTCATATAAATTTACAATTTTGAGCCGACTGTGTCACAGAGTTTATGGGCATGTGATACAAGCTCTCAATTGACAAACAATAGAAAGTATGAGTTTAATTTGTATGGTAAAATAATCATAAAAGGTGCTGATAGCCATCAGGATCAGGCGAACAATTAGTAAGCCATACTTTAATTCAGAAGGATAGTGTTTGATTTCAACCTGCTGTAATCAGGGTGGTTTTCTATTTTTTCTCCAGATAAATGCTAGTATTGATGTTCCTTAAAATTGTGTTTACACTTGCACGCTTAAGTTTAATAGTTTGTTATTGCCGTATTTTTCGATTGTAACGCTACAATTTACTATATCTAAGACATATTTTAATTACAGAATTCAATTTAATAACAATAATACCTTATTAATCAGTGGTTATGATATTCATCTCTTCCTTTATGAATCCAGTCTGATTCTTCCAAGCCATCAATATTTGCATAAAGATCAGAACCTACTTTACTTTCAGAGTCATAGAGAACGTTGGTCATGAAATGATTATAATTCTGAAAAGCCATCGATTCCAAAACACATCCTGTTTTTAGAGATGTTTACATGGGGAAAAAAAGTGTATCTTAGAATCGAAGAAACGTTATTGAACACTGCTGACATTAGTGTGTACAAAGAATAACAATAATCAAATTAAGTTAGCAGCAGGCCTATGATGTGTAATATCATATCCGACTTAACTCAAAAGGCTGAGGCTTGATGCATTGGAAAATAGTTTTCCTATAACATGGTTTATAGCCTTTTTTTCACCCAGGCAATTGGGTGTACACACTAAATATTTATCCTATTTATTTAAATTATATTCATTTTGGAATCTTATGATCATTGAATTTGAGCATATTCAAGATTAGAGGATTTAAAAATTTCATATTAGAAACTAGAGATTTTTTTTAAAATATAGATTTTTCTTTTAGATCTATTATGACACTTATAGGCGATGTAGATAGTTATAGGACAAACTTAACAGCCAGACCCAATACCATCAATCTAGCACATAACTTAATGTGAACTAATATAACAAAAAATATTATTATTTATAATTTCTATTTTCTATCGCAACTAAAGAATTGTAAACTAAATCATAATTTAAAAAAAATATATATATATATATAAAGGAAAGTCAATTTATCATGCTAATTATATTGGCTAAGATTCAAGTGTCAGAAGTAAAAAGAAAAAAGATTCCGATTTGATAAAAAGTGGATTTGACCGATCTGCTGATAGATGTAGCAAAAAAACACACTTTATTATTAAATGAATAGTTCATAGAGCACACTTGTGCATAACCTTGTGGTTCACATTCCAGCAACAGTACCTGAGTTTCCACTCTGGTTTCGGCAGTCGATTGAACAATGGGGAGGTCACTCTCGAAGACTGCGAGGACCAGGCTCACAAACATCCGAGAGACACAAATGTGTCCTCGCAGCGCCCAGAACATTGGGAAGCAGTGTTCAACCACTACATTTAAGATGATAAAAGTAAATGTGATTCTGCAAAATAGTGTGGAGTATCGGTGTGAGGCCATTTCTACCTTTTCTAATCAACACACTGCTTGTATGTTTGAAATTTTGATTGTGGGCTTAGATAATGTTATTTATTGAATCTATAACTATTTTTGCGCCATATTAGTGTCCACTTGGGTTTTATGCATTTACATTAATTACACTAATGGTGTAGGGATGAGGAAGATAGAATTTAGAGGAAATGTATCTGCATTTGTGTGGAAAGCCATTTATGAAAAAAACCTTTTCAGTATAGCCGGCCGAAATTTAAAACCTTACCTTATCAATTACTAACAAGACTAAAATGATATTGGCACCTAAGCCACATTCCCACAAATGTGATCAAAATTAAATTACAATTGTAACTGTAAATTGTGGCTCCAAAGGTTTTTATAAAACAGTTTATTACTTCATTCATTTCATAATAATAATACGAAATATATAATTATGTCACATTTCCTGGACAAATTTTTTCTGGCAAGATTGAATACGTGCTTAGCACACTTAAATGGCCTAGCAGACCCAGTCATGTACCTTTAAGGGTGCATCAGAAACTGTTTGTCCATTATTTGGTTTTACAGACCTTCACTAGTTTAGTTCCTTAGAATCAGTCTTGATTATATGGTTTAAGTCATAAGCAGTCATTAATAGAAATTCTTTGTAAAAGGGTTATAAAATATTTGAGCGAGCTACATGTTTGTGATTGACAGAGACATAAGTCGATATTGCATACAACAGATGATAGATATTCAAAGCTTTATGTAATATTCTTGCAAACAAAGGAGAGGAAAAAGAAGAAAAAAGTCACACTATTTCCACTTGGATATTTAATTTAGTTGGAAAGTCAACATGAATATATTAGTGTTCTTCCAAAAATACAATAATTGCACCCAAATATAGTCATTGTTTATTTTTAGCATTTTTTATTCATGCTTAAAACATCAACTTTAGTCTATCTTTATATAGTATTATTACTATTCAATTTTTTTATAACCTGTTTTTATAATAAGCGTTGATAAGTATTAAAAGATTGAATTTTTTTTAAATGTCAAAGGCTATAATGTAATTTTTTTTAAATATACAATTTATAAATTACAAAAAATTTTACACAAAAACCTCATGCCTAGTTATTATTATTATAGTTTCTTCTTTGAAGCATTTTATTTGTAAAATTATTTTTGATGGTTTACAATCATGAATTTGTAAGAAAGAATAATGAAAACTGTCAAAATAAAATAAATTATGTATTATTTTATAATAAAATATAATAATATATATTCTTTGAAAATGTCAAACCATATTTATAAAATAAAACCTTTCTCCACAACACTAGTGGCACATGGATAAGTAAAACTTACCCATGTCATTAATCCCTCTAACGTGCACGATATCTTTATTCGTCCACTTATAAAATGCGCTGCAGTGTGTGAGACATAATCACTCGTCAGTAATTTGCAATGCATATTTTAAAGGCTTGAGCTACAGAAATTAAGTCACCATCAGGAAGAGTTTCAGTAAAAGTTTCAGTAAATGATAAAAGTCACGCCTTAGAGTTTAAGAAGATATGCCTTCAAATAATGTTGCCCAGAAACACTTCAAATTCAAAATTCAAACTTTAATTTAATGATTTGCATTTGCATGTTATAATGTGTAACAGGTTTTTTATTTGTATTTTTATTGTTTAGCACAAAGACTATGCATAACTATAATCCAAAATGATAATTAAGAGGAAACACACAAGTATTCATATGGAGAGACGATAAAAAAAAAACCTCAGCACACCCTAGCAAAGTTTTTAACTCAGGCCCTAAACTTCCATTTCGATCAGGCATGCCAATCAAGCATATAGGTACAGGAATAGCCTTATTTATTTACGAGGTTCTGTCTTGGATGAGCCTACCAAGGAGTAAGTGTCAAACATTGATCTGCCCCCTCACAGTGTTTATAGATTCTTTGTTAAAGTCCAATGCACAAAGACACCAAGTGAATAAAGTGGTGTACCCAGACATTTATTTTGGAAAGGGGTAGAAAAGGTTTTAGCCAAAATAAAATGTTGGGCCGTGGGGTGGCGCGAGAGGTTTGGAGAGCACAGTCCAGGAGCATATTATACACAAATGTTTTAAGTCAGGGGGGTAGGGGGGGGAATCAAACTAAGAAAAACTACTTGATCAGAGTGATGGTCAAGGGTAATAAGTATGAAAGCGGTTAAGGCCAAGGTGGAGGGGGTCTATTATGGTTAGTTAGGTCCCACTAATGAAGGCGTGTACAACATTTCACTTTTAATTTATTGCTTTCTGCAAATAATTAATTATATCAATGGTACTCTTAATAAAGCCCCTCCTTTGGGGGAAGAACCCATTGACTCTGAGGAGAATGTGTGCCACCCTCTTCCCCCATTATTCATTGGAACTACACCACTTGCAGACTCCTAACCACCAAGAGAATGTATTAAAATTAAATACCTCTAAGAAACAAATACTTGCCTAATAGCTAATTATGTGTATGAAATAAAATACATTGAGCAAAAACAATTTGTAATAAATAAAATGATAAAATATTAGGAAAATGGTAGAGCACTAATAAAAGTAAAAACACTAACACATATTTACACACACTTAGGCTATAATAGCATCGAAATATCAAAGTGTGTGTAAATATGTGTTAAGTGTTTTTACTTTTATTAGTGCTTTACCATTTTCCTAGGATTTTATCATTTTATTTATTACAAATTAACAGCTAATTAATATCCTTGTAATGTTTGTAAGACTTAAGATGAACAAGCGTTAGGTAAATACTGATAGTGGAGAATAGCAGACATAAAAACGGGGACACAACAAGAAAAATATAAAAATTAAATATGGTAAAATTGTTTCAAAAAACAAATACTAATCTAATGGCTTTAGAAAAGTTTTCTAAAACTGTTCTCAAGAGTGAACCACTTGATAAGCATTCAATGCATATGCAGACCATCCACCTTAATATAATATTTACCTGCCCCGTTATCAATGCCAAAAATAAGTTTTCTTAGTATCACATCTTATTATCTGTTCGGGTTGTTTGCATCAGAAGTTAAATTAGTTTACGCATTTATCAAGCAGTAAAGGCCACATTTTTGTTACGCACATTTCACTTGTGAAACAAAGTATTGTTGACTTAGCCTGCCACTATTATAATCTTTAGTATTTAATTCATATGCGAGTTCACGTACAGTAAAGTATATTGGAAATTATCTTATTATTTGATATTAAATAGAATTTTCTGAAATATATTTTATAGAGTTGGGATGAATGCACAATTTAACGAATTCGAATCTCCAATATACTTTCAAATCCCGAATCCAAATATCAGAAAAAATAATCAATATAATAGAAAATAAAGATAGGGGCCAGACCCACCAACACTTTTTGAACATAAAAACAGATTTTTTTATTTTATAATACATTTTGTATAAAACATTAATATGAAGTATAGCACCATTCTCTACACACAGGAAATTATTTGATTCGTTATACAGTATTCCAGTCCCAATAGTATAATAATCTCCGCAATCGCCACGCGAATGTACCAGCGCTCAGAGACTCCAATGACTAAATGGAGAATTTGACATGAGTCAGCCTCGTCATCCAGTGGGAGATATTTCTCAGGGCCATTCCACTGCCAGAAAAACTGTAGTATATGGGGCCAGTCTGACAAGGGGAATATACGGTCAACGGATTTTTGTAATTTTTAATACTTATAGTACAGAAAGGTCTAGACCCAAATAACAAAAACCCATAGGGCCAGATATCCAGAAGTTTTCGAAAAAATAAATTTTGAAAAATGTAGAGACATTACGAGCGAGGGATATACGCTAAAGTTAAGACAATCAACAACAAGTCTCGTGGCTCCTCGGATAGCGCACGAGTCTAGTATGCCGTAGATCGCTGGTTCGAGTCCTACTGATGATTTTTTTTCTACAACTCTTTTAACGCCTATACCCACATCACTTACATGAGAATGTTTATAATGAATGAACATTTTTGTACAAAAATGTAATGAAAGAAATCTGTTTATTTTATATTTTTCCTTAATTATAACAAACTTACAGTACAAGCAAGCAAGCAAACAATAGCATGCTCTGATGCACCCTGAAGGGGAGCACAAGAGCAAATTCCAACACGTACCAACCAATTGGTCACACCGTGTGGTTCGCAAAAAGTTCAAGGGCGGGTTGTCGCGTTCGC
>CABEEJ010000006.1:206638-224188 GCA_901482245.1 Timema douglasi | reverse complement strand
GGGGGGGGGGGAAATTTAATAAAATAAAAACCGAATAGAGGTTTTTAGAGTTACGTGCGGAGACACTACTCTATGGAAGGCTGGTGAGAGCCTCCCAAACCACTGTTATCACATCTCGCTTATCCGAGCAGGGCTTTGGGACGTTGATGGCACCCACCGGGGTCAATGACGTAGTTCCCAAGCCCCTGGATAAGAGGATTGGTGGCACCAGGAAGTCTGGAGTAGAAGGACTGCACCAGACCCCGGAAGTGGTCCTTGATGGTAGGCATGTCCAGGTCGTGGTGTAGAGTCACAGTACAAAAATAATCGTTACATATATGGTATTCATTCTTTTTTATTACATTATAGTTTTTCTTACAATCACGTAACCTTTTACTCAACTCAACGGCACGAAGGGGAAAGGAGAGGTAAGCTAGGGATAATATAACTGCATTTCTAATTGTGAGAAACTTGAAATATCTATTAACTAGCATCTTGTGAATGTGAGGAATGCCAGGTCTCCACCGTGGTTCGGATTCCACGTTAAACTGTAGGTCCTCCATTTCATTTCACAATCATCCTACCATTACACATTAGCGTAAGTGCGTATAACCCGAACGGGTAGTAAGACGCGGTGCTAATAATAATAATATTAACTAGCATATAAATTTGACGAATTTTTCATGTAAGTGATGTGGGTATAGGCGTTAAAAGAGTTGTAGAAAAAAAAATCACCAGTAGGACTTGAACCAGCGATCTACGGCATACTAGACTCGTGCGCTATTCGGGGAGCCACAAGACTTGTTGTTGATTGTCTTAACTTTAGCGTATATCCCTCGCTCGTAATGTTTCTACATTTTTCAAAATTTATTTTTTCGAAAACTTCTGGATATCTGGCCCTATGGGTTTGGGTATTTGTTATTTGGGTCTAGACCTTTCTGTACTATAAGTATTAAAAATTACAAAAATCCGTTGACCGTATATTCCCCTTGTGAGTAAACCCGCAATTCAATAAAGATGGTTTAATATTCTGTTTTAGCTTTTATTAGGGTGTGTTAAAGACCTGATAATTAAGGTGACGCGTGAAAGTGATTAATTAAAGTGAATAAAGTAGATTATTTATTAAAAACTCTTGTGTTTTTCACTAAAACTACAAGAAAAATTTGAAATTAAATGGTTATGAGCACATCAGCCTAGTGACATTACAATTATGCAGGTGGATGTCAAGGAAAAAAAAAGAACTTTTTCTAATACATGGTTTGGTAAACAATAATTGTGGTTAACTATGAGTGAAGGAAAACAGAGCTTATTTTGTTTTTATTGTTTATTATTTGGTTAGTACAAGTAATGTCATCACTTAGTAAGTTTAATTCAAAACCTGTATTATATTATTATTTATGTTTATAAATTTGTTTAGTGATTTTTTTTAAATAAGAAAACTTAAATGAATTTAATTTAATGTGTCAACACGTGGTGAGAAAATATCATTATGGGTAAGCTTTGACCTGGCCCCACCAAAAATAAATATTATGCACCGCCACTGAATATACATACTATATTTGAATAATATAAAATACAGAGAGTAACTTGATGTTAACATTCTTTCTTATAATCCATTTATTACCGATATAACATTCAGACATTCAATTAAGTATTAAATTACTCGTCTGGGGTCAAATTGTTTAGTTCATTCTATAATGATAACTGGTTTTGAACCACCAATAAAACAAATTGGTGCTCCAAAACAATTTTCACTAGTAATATTGAAAAAAGTTTTTTTTAAGGATTTGAGTCTCGAATCTGAGATTTTCTTGAATATCCTTAATAATTCAAGGGTTCCATCCCTAATAATTTACTTTATCATCGGCTCCATGCTTTACTGCGTTGATTAACCAACTATGGTAGCTTGGTCAATCAGTCTGGCTAGTCCCAACCTGATGTGATATTGAGTGTTAAGGAGTTTTAAGTCTATTAGTGTGGTTCAAGTTGAAATTCTTAATGTGTGTTTCAAGCTTTTAAAACAATAATTATCCTAAACATCACGAGGGCCACATTACTAGTTATATTTCTTTTTTTGTATTCTTATCTTGATGCTGTCTAAACAGTAGATAAGGCGACATTTGAGTGTAAAATAATAAGGAATGTGGCTTGGGTGAGCCCTTCAACCTAGGCCTTACATACAACATATTTAATTTTTTTTTAGTTTTACTGCATACTATACTATAAGTTATCAGTTTTCACACTAAAATTATTTGGGTTAATTTCTTGGTAGGGCGGGGGTCGGTGTGGGTGTGAGCAAATGTTCCTCAAGCCCAATCCATTCCACCCCCCAGGTCTACCAATGAAGTGAGATTTATTAGAAATAAAATAAGAATGGTTTAAAATCCACTTTAAAATAAATTGTGTTAAAAGTTAAAACTTTAAAAATACAATGTGAGAGGTTTGATTTTACTGCAACAAATACATGTTGAAAAATAAAAGTTAATATACATTAATTTATATCTAGTATTGAAATATATTGGATATTTTATTTTTTTAAGAACATATACACACACATACCATCAATCTTAGTTACATTGCAATACCAAATGTATATTTAACAAGTGTTCCTATTCTACAAAACAATGCTATAAACATAAACAAGTAGTCTGTAAATTATCTTTAATTAAGATTCATACATTATATTATTCTAATAAATCTTTGCCCCAGTCCCTGTATGATTTAATATGTACTGGTACCAAATATATAAATGAAAAAATATTAAGTATTTGCACAAGCAAGTTTGTTGTACCACAACAGAGGGACACAGTTTTAAGAAATGTGTACTTGGAATAATAGCCTCTTAATTACATATAGAATATTTTAATGAAAATTACATCAACCAATGAAAATTTTGTATAGACCTACTATACTAGATAAAAATAAACAATATAATAAACTAACATCAATTATGAATTTAGTCACTAAATACCAAATGATACCTCATCAAAAGTAAGCATCAAAATGGTATATTTTAAATTGTAGAAAGAGCTTTGACATAATGTTTTTAATTTACTAAAATATATGTTGGTAAATAAGGCATAAGGTATTATTTTATTTATTCGTTTTTTTACTATAGACAGACAAAATGCGTATTATTGATGTTATACACAGCAAATAAATAACCACTTAAGCTGAAAAATGCACTTTATTAAATGAAGCCTTATTTTTATCTGTATCTACTATGTTAAGTTAATGCAACTTTTCGACAAACAAATTAGCCCAAATCATCTCAAATTTGTTTAGCATAAATACTTTCATTTAGTAAACAATTCAACCATTTAAACAGGAATTGTATTTGTTTATATTATGTACCTAATGCATTTACTGCTTGGAATTATCAAAACTCACTTATATTTAAAAAAAAGTAAACTTACACATTCATGGTTCTTTTGACTGCATTAATATGTACAGTTAAAAAACACATTTTTGATATCAAACTGATCAGTATAATCTTTCATGCTTTAGAGGGTCATTTTCCAAGCACTTGAATGTTACCAACAATTTGATGAGCCACAACAGTTAACTAGAGGAACTAATTCATTTAGTCCCCCCCTTTCATTTTATTTAATGTGTTTACTTTCTTCTCTAATAGCAGCGCTGTGCTAATGAAATAATTAAAAATTGATACATTTTTCTAATAAAATTATTTTTTATGGTGTTTATGATATCGAATGAAAATGATGGTTAAACTTTAAAAAATAGGTAAAATGTGTTGAGCCAAATAATACTAGTCATGGAAAAAAAACACTTTTCAGTTGCATTAACATTACATGTAGAAATAATGTGAATTAATGCAAGGTTTACATGTGATACTGATGTGTCTGACCTGTGATCTCGACATGTGAATGGTTGAATAAGCAATGTCTGTTGATCAATTCTCAATTGTACAGACACTTTTGACAGTGTGTCAAACAATACTATGGGAAAATCTCCCTCCCTGGTCTAAGACATTGCTCCACGAGTTTAATGTCAAGACACTCGGTGGATTCCTGTGTATTTTATATGAATACACAGACTGAAAAACCTTTTCAGGGGATGATTTTTCTTTATCGCCATGGGTTAGCGCCAGGTTATCACATATTGGAAGCATCCAGCCGAACCAACAATTTCCTCAAGAAACCATAAGCAGCCTACATGAATTAGAAATCTTCTGGTATACCCTAATCTCAAAATTGAAAATGACACAACTTTCATTCAAACACAACCAGGTTCTCAATCTTGCAACAAAACAGCTTGCAAAACCTTCCAAATACATCAACAAGCAACCACTTTCTTTAACACCATAACTATCTATATAATTTATCCAATCAAAGTCACCCAATGTAAAGAGAATAGAAAGGTAGCGTCACTTGGAGGAGTTTGATTTTGTCAGTGCTTATGTCACCCAGTACACAGCAGTTATATATATATATATATTTTTAATAAGTAGGGTAATGACATTAATTGAACATTGATGTGGAGTTTAAAGATTTATCAATTATTTAAAATTATAAAATGTGACCTGATCTTTAACCACATAGTTATCTTTCATATAGCTTTGTGTATGTAGCGCGCTGGCTTGTGTACTGAGTGATATCACATGCTCATCCAATCAAATATCTTTCTTCATCTGGCGCTACCTTCTATTCTCTTTACATTGGTCACACTTGTGAGTCTAGTAACCTAATTTACCAACTAGAATAGCAAAAATGTACAGTAAAATATATTGGCCTCAACACTAAAACTTTTCATAAACTTAAAACATATGAATGGACACTGCAATAATGCCAAGATCCAGAACACTGAAAAACCAGTTTCAGCACATGCCTCCACTCCTAGCCTTAACTTTAAAGACTGCTACACTGCCAAAGTCTTAAAACAATTTAATAGAACACAATACGATAGGTCTCAGTTAAGAAAATGGAAACTGGCACATCAATGGATCACTAAGCCTAGAAAATTACCCAAACTAAATATTCGTTAACTAGGCCAGATTTCAACACTGTTGCGATACTAGCACCACATACTATCCACAGAACAATAGATGAACCTCAAGATAGTTTCAAATCCACTGGGGAAGTTAGCATTCTGCATAACCAAGATGGCACCACTGAAGCTAGCTTCTTGTTCAGTCCTAGTACTACAACTACGAGGAAGATGCGATAAAAGCACCGAAATATTGATTAGTGTGTGTGATTAGTGTTTTTACTTTTGTTTGTGCTTTATTTTTTTACAGTTCTATCATTTTATTTATTAAATATATTAGATTTTGATTAGTGCACTTTATTTCATATATAAAAGTATGTATAAGCCCTTCATTGAACTAGAAAGTCTTGTTTAAAAATAATATATTATCAATGCAAGATAGCTGATAAAGATACAGATAAACTATTTTTGTTATCAAGAAATTTGATCAGAAAAATATACTTGTGCAAAAATCTCCAGTGGCTTGTTAGAACCCTTTTAAACAAGTTGCTAGACAAGTGTTTAAAATTTATCTTTAGGCCCAAGAGTGTTTTGTCTCAACAATTTCTACTCCAGCTGGTTATATCTCTTACTTATAACAACAATATTGAAACACGTTATGGGGAAAAAAATAAACTGATTAATTTTATACTTTTATTGAACTAAGATTTTTACATAACCTTAAAACGTTTAAGCTGAAACATTTTTTTTTCCAGATCTTAGATATTTGATACCTTGTGATTCAAATTTAATGTAAGAAGGTTATACCATCATAAAATACCCTGAAAAGTTTATCTTATTATTACACAACCATAACAAATAAAGATGCCATTATTTGAAATTTCCTTATATGTATTAAATAAGTCAGTGTTTCTCAAGTTCTGTCAATCACGAATACTTTCTAGGACTAGAGCCTAACCGATACATATATTTTAGCCTGTCACACACAAACATACAAAATTGCATTCTTGTAAAGTATAAACGGCAATTCCAAAGTTTAATAAATCTGTATTTTAAGTTAAATTATAGAACAGAAAAATGTGTATTAATTCCTTCATAAGATTCATTATTATCAAAAATATTTTATGATTAATTTAATTTGGTGGTTTGTCATGTATCATATTCACTTATGACAATTTGGGAAACATTGAAATAAGTGAAGTTGTACCATTTTGTGGTCCATAAATATAAATTACCCAAATTGAAAACGAACAAAAACTTCATTACAAAATTAAAAAACAACAACATAAGACTTAATAGATTCACACTTACTAGTAATTAACACTCATTTAGATAAATGCAAAACCTTCCTAAATATTCCATGGTTAGTTTTGATGTATACTTGAATTTTTAAAGATATATGACAAATTAAAAAATCTTTGGGGTATAGCTAGTGCATTATGTTGTTTGGTCTTAACATTATTTCTTTACATTTGAAATGAATGACTATTAAATTACAAGATTGTGCTGCTCAGAAATGAGTCAAATACATTCAATGTATACAATACATATAGTTCAATTTTAGAAAGTAATAGAAAATTATTTGAATAGCACAGGATTTTTTTTTATAAAAAAAAGTACTCCCCTTTATTGTGTTCTTTGCTAACCACTGTTTTGTGATTTTACTCCTGAATAATTAATATATTTGTTTCTTACGAATACTGTGCGCTTCAATGTAATGCTTTAGGCAGTCACTTACATTGCAAGGGCTAAGTACTAGACTCATTATTTGAATTGCTCCTTTATGACAAATAGGTCAGGGTTAAAATGCTTGTTGAGTATGCTGGGGTGTAGATTTTCTTTAATAATTTTCACATCCTCTCCAAGTGCTAACTAGATGTCCCTCCTTGTGTCTAATACTTAGATTAAGTCATTAATTATTAGAGCCTACCCTTTGCTCAGACTTACTAATTTAAGAAAATGAAGAAAATGGGTTATGAATTAAATAGTGTTATTTTATCATTTATTTCTAAACAATCTACTTTTATAAAAAAGTTATTTTGAAAGAGGTTGTATGTATCATAAAAACAATGTTGGTAATTATTAGAATGCATGAATAAATCCAGAAGCTAAACTTCAAGATATCCTAGCCAACAGCAATGACTATGTTGTTTAGAGAGTGGTGTTTCATTCTCCTCTAGGGGAATACTGATGCAGTTCATTAAAATTCACCCTTCTCATAATGATTTTTAAGTCATGTCATTAATGTCCATATACTAGCATTAAAGCCTACAAAGAAAATGGATGATGTTAGATGCAAAGGTAAGCTCAACTGTTCTGTGAAGTTTTCACTATAGTACATTATTATTGATTGTTATAGTTCTTTATAGTACAAATTGAAAATTTTAAAAGTGTAATTAGAGCCCGAGACTGTACTGTGCCTACAAAGTTTGAACTATTTTTTTAAATTATATTTTTTATGGAAAAAATTCTGTGGTTTCTGAAATAAACATTTCATAATTATAAAAAAAACATTGTTAGGAATTTTACCCAGTATTTTAATTTGTTATATAACACCATTTGTCACACTTTTATTTAAGTTTTTGGGCTTTGGCAGAAAAACTTACATAAAAACATCCAAGGTTTTCAACAATATTTTTCTATAATTATAGTTTGTAAGTTTCAAAAATCACAGCAATTTTTCCACAAAAGATAAATACGTCCACACAAAAAATTGAAAATCAAAAGTAGTATGCAAAGCCTTGGAGTGAGCACTAGAATTCTGAAGCATAATGCTTTAGTGTCAGTGGTAGCTTGATGGTTGTAACCAGAAGAGGCAAGTCTTGACAGGACTGAACTTGTGAAATGTTCCCTCTCACCCACTATCAATTTGGCCCACGCAACTTAATACAAAATATTGAATTGGATAGATGTATACTCAATGGCTTTAAAGGGTAAGTTTGATTTTTTTAAATGTCTTACTACCTGTTCAGGTCATATGCATAGTACTAATTAAGCTAACGAGTTAGGGATGAGGAAGGTTGAATTCAGAGGAAGTATACCTGCATTTGTATGGAGGTAGAGTGGAAAACCATGCAGTAAAAACCACCTTCAGTACACCCGATTGGGATTTGAACCCTGATCTACTTGTCATTGGCAGTCTAGTCTAACATAAAGAGTGATGCCTTAGACTTTGCGGCTACTGGAGCAGAAGATTCTGAATTGGTAATGATATGGGGAGAAAGAATTTATTTATAGTTTCACCAAGCCTTGCTTGTCTTGGTAATAACCTACGACCTGCCCTTGTTTAGTGATTTTTTTTATAGTCAAAATTTGAGAATGTATTAAATTTATTCCAAAAGTATAGGAGATAAAACCCAGGGGGAAAAAATCCATCTATATCAAATCTTTAGCAATAGTATCATATAACCTTACTACACCATAGGCATGTAAAGAACAATACATTAGAAAACCACATAATAATCACAATAATTGAGTCTGGTCATTACCACTTCTATAGAATATCAAATTGTTAATTTAAATAAAAACAACTATTTGGAGTAAAGACTAGAAAATAAAGTGGAGATAATCACTAATTTGGATTAGTAAAATTAATAAAATTATTAAAAAATTATATAAAAATAATAAAAGAAATGAATGAAACAAATTTCAGGCAATTATCAAACGTTAATATGTACTGGCCAGCCTTGCTACTAACTAAATAATAATAGAATAATGTTTCTTAAAAAATCAGTTTAACACCATATTTCAGAATGAACCAAGGCTTCAATTTATATTATATTTAAAAAATATGTATCAACACAGTAAAAAAAATTATAATTACTACTTCTTTTTTTTAGTAAAACCTACAAAAACCAAATAATATTTATAGTAAAATATTTCAACTTTATATTTATAGCCAAATTTTAGTAACAAATTAATAGACATAAACTTACCATTTAAGTAATCACAAAAGTGACTAATAACAAAATACATTGATACAAAATGCTAAGGAGTAATATATATATATATATAAAAAAAAAGAATGATAAAAACAACTTAAGTTTTCCCTTTTAGTACTGGCACTTTCTTATTTATACATACCGTATTTCACTGCATAGTGGCGCACACTATTTTTCAGTCTTGGTATATAAAATTTCACATTAAACTTTTACTTTAAAACAAAAATGTTAAAATTGTTAAATTTTACCTCTGTTATTCTCATAATATCAGGTTGTATTATATTCGAGACCATTTATGTTTCATGTTTAACACCTCGAAAATTTAGAGTCGTATTATATTTGAGGCCAATACGGTAATCATGTTTTATTAAACTGTCTTTGGTAATAGTTTAGGGTGCAAAATGTATTGTGAAGTATGGAAAAAAAATTACTTGTTGTTTTGAACTTGAGCTTATTATTAGAATCGCCACACTGTTCCAGCCAGAGCAGCTGCACTCAAGGAATGATAGGGGGGAGGGAAAAATTCCTCTCTTCATTTTTACCTTGAGTTGACTAGACTTATTTGGTTGTAGTAACTCCTTTTCTCTCTGTTTTATTGTGCAGTCTATTTATAGATGAGCGCACAGGACCAGCCAGTACAATCCTAGGGTGCTACAAAATATACCTTGAAATCTAGCATTTTTTCTATGGAAAATGTTAAGCAGTGCATATAATACAAGAAGAGTTTTTGAAAGAGTAATTTTAGGAGAAAAGCATCGTATTATATTCAGGCCAATACAGTATTAAGTAAAACAAATATATTTTTTTGAAAAGTTTCACATAATGGTTGCACCCTTCACTCCCCGCCAACAACTAGGCATAAAAAATGTGGCGATTATGCAATGAAATACGGTAGTTTAATAAATCTTCCTTTTAATTTAATTTGGAAAAATAGAATTGAGAAAATTATATGCTTTGTTAAATTATAAGCATAGGCTTATATTACAATAGGTTCTTAAATAAACATGATATTATAGAACATGAAAAACAAATGAAAGTGTTCAGTCATCAATGAGACTTTTGACATATCCTCTCAACATAATAAATTATCACATTTCTAGCTCTGAACGCATTTAGTTTAACATTCTTCTAAGTATACAAAATATGAATGACTTTTCATTTTGCCAATATTATTTAACTATTTAAATAATTTCCATATACTTATAAAATAATAGTTGTTTTTTTTAATTCAGGGAAGGGAGTTTACACTTTTATGATTTTATGTCCAGAATTCTCAAACTCAAAAATCTGGTAATGTCATTGTGTAGGCATGAAAATTAAGCAAATCTATAATGTATTTTATATGTATTGGTATTATTATTTTTTATAATCTTTAACTAAATTTAACTAATATACCATAATTAGTGTAAATGTTTTGAAGTATATCCAAATAAAATATAATTGGACATTTTGAATAAATTTTGAAATTAGTATTACCTTGAATAAAAATGTTTAGTAGATTCCAAATTGAATCTTTTATTTTTAAATAAAATACTGCCCTACCATAGGGTGTGAATATTTACAGTCCATTCCCTATACAAGTGTAGGTAACTGACAGCCAGCAGAAGATTTTTACAGTAAACATTGGTTGAAGGTTACTAATATGGAAATATTGATTATTTTAGCAGTAATAATATATCAGCAAACCAAAATATTAGTAAATGCTTCTAATAATACTTCCTTAAGGATCATTATATAGTTGGCTAATTTGTAACTGATTGAAATAATAAAATTATATATAGTAATAATAATTTATTGTTTTGCAGTAGTGGCAACAAGAGATATTATAGTGAATGAAATAATGAATTAAAAAGTATTTTATTAACCCTAATATTTTCTTATAACTGGCCACCCACCACAAAAAAAAATTTTTTTATAACTTAGAGAAAGAAAGAACCATACAAAATATTAGCTTCAGAATGAAACTTTTTTAATTTTTGTAAATAGTGCATGAACACAACCAAACAAGGTTTGTATAACTTCATCAACCAGCCTTGTTTCGGCTGATTCCCTATCTTAATTTATGAAGAGGAGGCAGCCTTTTAGAAGCTTCCGTTTGTAAAGAAAGCATTTTTAAGTGAACTATAGACACCACTTCCACAAAAAAGAAACATCCATTTGGTTATTTTCTTAAGTTTGTGTTTCAATAATGTAAAAAGCTTAGAAGTAAAAAAACTAAAAAAGAAGAAGTTTGTTGTGAAAGTTTTTAGTGTCAAAAATGACAGCAGCTGCCAACACATGGTCTAGAAGATCATATGGTTTGGCGAATTGATACATGAGAGTTGATCTGGCAACGTTTCCTAACTGTCAGTTACCACTATGTCTATGGTGTACGGACTTTAGAATATATTTATATTTTATTGAAAGTGTGCAAAGTTTGTTTTTTCGCTTCGAATCAAAGCCAAATCAAATATCTGAATTATTACCAAAGCCAAATAAAAGTTTGAATATTTTTGTTATAGTTCTGTGTTTAATGAAAATATTTTGTGTGTGTGTGTGTGTAATTTAAGCTTAATTTTAAACACCAAATATAATTTACAAAATGTTTTATTGCAAGACTGATTAAAAGTGTAATAACCATTCATATGACTTATACCTTTTAATTTTCAAGATATTAGTTATTACACTTTGATTATCAGTCCGGGAAATAAACAAAAATAAATAAATAATGATATGACTTAATATTCTGTAAGAAATCTAACATTCATATTGCCAATCTATCATTTACTTCAATGGTAGAGTTTTTTCATATTATTAACTCACCACAGTCTAGATAAATGAATTATTTGATAACTTTTTACTCCTAAAACAACCTTAACCATTTCAAACTTATTTTAGGAAACCCACACTAATAAAATACTTATTTCTATTCTATTTGTAAATAAGGCAAAAAAAAGAGTGTCAATTGTATGGATTTAATAAATATTGAAAGGGGAAAATAAGGGCAAGGCTTAAACACTTATCAGAAAATTATAAGTTAAAATGTTCACATTTAAAACCAGAGCCGAGTTTAATCCATTTTTTCTCAGATCCGAATTTTCAGTTTTACTAAGAATTCTCAAACAAGAATCTGGATCTTAGAAAAATGTAAGAAGCTTAAAGAGTTTGTCTTTTCCACATTGGTACAATACTTTCTAAAATTCTGATTTTGTTCACATTGATTTTTTAGTTGCAAATGAATTTTTTTTTTAGTATAGTGTGATTTCACATCTGGTTAGCTGGCAAACCAATAATCTTGGGTCTTGTTACATTATTATTATTATTATGTTTTTATTCATTTAATTTATTTTAGTTAATTAACGTGCACTTTCTGAATCAACTGAATATATCAGCACATAACTTATATACTAAATTAAATATAGAACAGACAACACCTAGCCCTCGTTTGTCAATTCATCACTATGAAAGGGGAAGTCATTTCAACAATGATACATTTTTTGGCCATGCTAGGAATCAAACCCAGAATCCTAAGCTCAGTAGACAAACACCCTACCGACTGAGCCAAGGTGTCGGACTTTATTTTATAATTATGTTAGTATAAGACATTGGTAAGCACCATTACAGCTTGAGATACATATTAATTTAAAAAATTGTAATTTTTTGAAAATATTTAATTTTGAAATTTTTTCAAATGTCTTTAAGGATTTGCTGGATTAATTGTATTTTATGATTCATATAGATATAACGCTATTAAACATCAAACACAATACTTCACAGATATTTTACATGAATATTAGGCCCTTTATCTTGTAGGAAAGGGCAAAACATTGATATTAGTCAAGTCAACCTTGCGCCATAATTCGATGTTATTACCGTTGGGGCTTGATGTAGCCTGAAAATTATCATGATAAGTTGCGTTTTGTTTTTAATGTTAAATTTTGAACCTACAATTTCCAGGAGTGTTGAATTGTCCCCTATTTTCAATGTACCTTTGGGAGGATGTTCAAGTATTACTTAAGTACCTTAGGGATGAAGGAGGGGTTCAAGATTTACTTAGTTTAACTGACAAGGAAGGAGGGGTGGGGAGTCAGGACAATGCTTACAGTGAGAGAGAGAGAGAGATGGGTTGGGGGGCAAAAATGGTGCAGTGACCCAGTCATCCTAAATGGACACATAATAATTAAAAGTGTTGAGACTTGGATTAAAAGACTCTGGTCATTGAATTAAAGGTAGTTAACAACTGTTTATAGCTATAATAGCTATAATTAATGTATTCATTAGTAATACTTGTTATAATTTCAATTAATTGTGGATTAAATTTTTTTAATAATTATTTTATAACTGGGTTTAATTTTACCTAATCAGTGCAATCAATTCAAACTCATTTTTCAACAGTAATTAGTTAGTGTAAGTTATTTTGCACCATTAATTTACACTCCACATTAATAATTACCATCAATTTGTAAATTGCATAAAAAATAATGGTTATTCCTGTGAACAAATTACAAAAAAGTCGAAAAATATACCATAAGCAAGAGGAGGGGGTCTGGCCAAAAATGTGCTTACGTAATACTTAAATGCTCTCCTGTTCAATTTGTTTTCTAACGCTAAATTCTATATTGACTCCATATATTCAAATCTTAAAAGAGGTTACAACTTATTGGATTATAACATCAAACAAGCTAACACCAATCTGTGCGTAGTATAACAAGTTCATATAATGTTGCCAATGTATAAAGCACTGTATCTTTTATTTTGACCACTTTTTATGAACCAAAATTGTACAAAATTGAATAAAAAAGTAAACATTTAATAAGTAAGCAAAATAAAGCCCTGTGTAATATTTATGAGGGTGCTTTGTTGATTTGTGTAAACATTACAAAAATATAAACCCTTGCCATGAAATGTGTCAGTAATTAATTTTAATGTACTTAGGTACTAACTAAATGTAGGTTCATTGTGCTTTATACTCTTAAAAAGAAAACATAGTAAACACCAAATTTGAAATGTGAGAACAACATGTACAACTCAAGAAAAAACAACATGCATTAATGTGTCAATTGAATATAAATTTGGTACATTTTAATTTTTACTCAAAGTATCATTGATAGTAAATGTTCTGGTTTAGTTGGTTAATGGTAACTTTGGATTAAAAAAATAAATATCTCAAACACAATTATTTCATATTCAGCAAACTGGAAAATAATTTTGGTTACTTTGACAGAAGATGACAATTGCCCTCACATGTAAAATCGTTAAAACATATTTGCGATTGGGATAAAATAATATATATTTTCAAATAATAAATAAATTGTCATAAAAGGCCAAAGATACCATGAATCAACTGTACCTGTATTTTCTATAGTAATTTGATTTTCTAGAAATCAATGAGACTTTAGGCAATATTATGTATTATACCAACTCAAGTATAGGGATGCATGTTACAGTATAAATACATTAGAAAAAATTGAAAATAGAAAACATTTTCATCATTACATCAGAAAAAACAAACATTTTATAGCAATTTCTTGATTTTATTTTCCAACAACCTTGTTTATATGTAAAATATTTAATAATAAAACTAATTACAATATACTATATGATGGTTTAAATTAGGAGGGATAGCTAGCACACTTACCTTGGTGATACTGGAGTAGAAATTGTTTAGATAGAACACTAAAAAACACACAAACATATTTTTAAGAAGAAGATTTAACTGTCACAGAGAGCTTCATCAGGTCAAGAGAGTAGAATGATGCTCTTGACTGAACTGCAAGGTTGACTGTTTTTCAGTTATGATATCACTGTATAGATGGCAGCACTATGAATAAATATATAGATAGAAAAACTAAAAATTTTGTTATATACTGTGTTATTATTGTGACATTGAATGTAATAATAAGTGTGCTGGTAGGAGGAGAGGAATTACCTAAGGTTGAGGTTAGGGTCTTGTCTGGATTTGATAATATATTGATGGGCCAGTTACCATATCCTTAGTTGTGAATGGTTGCGTATTTCTTTGTCTTAGTTGTGAAGGGTTGCATATTTCTAAGTATATAACACAATTTTTAGTTTTTCTATCTATATTTATTCATAGTGCTGCCATATATACAGTGATATCATAACTGAAAAACAGTCATCTGTGGACAGTCAATCTTGCAGTTCAACCAAGAGCATCAGTCTACTCTCTTGACCTGATGAAGCTGTCTGTGACAGTGAAAGCTTGTCCTTAAAAATGTGTTTGTGTGTTTTTTAGTGTTCTATCTAAACAATCTCTACTCCAGTATCACCAAGGTAAGTGTGCTGGCTATCCCTTCTAATTTAAACCATGATTTATCCTAGTGCTCTATTCCAAATAACTTCAATATACAAATACACTGTATTTTGTTGGCACATAAAACAACCATTAAATTTATGTATTTATTATGATTCTATTATATGTACTAAAACATTTTACAAACTTAGGTATTACAATATTTTTAAACTATACTAGTAACATCCTGCAAAAACGATGCAATTACTTGAAAAAGGAAATGTTCACAACATGGGTGTAGAGAAAGAAATGGACTGTATTTAATACATAATTTTTACCCCAAGTTAGCGAAGGTGGAATTGGTTTTGTGAAAAAGAAAAAAGTATGAAAATGGTTACGATAGCATAATAAATATCAGGATAAGATTTTTATTCTTAATCACATTTTGCAAAATTCATTAAATATAGGTCATTAGGTCATTGGGGGCAAAAGACTACTATGGACCAACCCTTTATTTTTGGTTCTCTGCGGCTACTCAATGAGATGAATCTACTCCATACCTTAGTAGCTAGTGTTGAGATTATAAAGTAAGCTTCCTCCATAGCTCTGTACAAATTGGACACACAGTCTGTTGATAAACAATTTATTAATAAAAGTGCATTATTTAATTGCATATTGACCAGATTATTTTCTGTCCTATAAAGGACAATACCCCTTTTTGTATTATTCTGAAATTATTGATTTATTTATTTTAAATCTCGGACTTAGCTAGATATTTAGGGGTGTACAGTTGCAAAATTACAGTAGCCCATTTTAATAAACATAAAAGATAACCAAGTTAAGTTTTGATTTTATTGTTATGATAGAAGAAAATACAGGAAAGAAAAATGGGGATGAACAGAATATAGTTTCACAGGGGAGAGAGTAATACAGTTCACATTATTCACATTTGTCATTAAATGGGTTATTGGTGGTCCTTTAAGGAATTCCTTGACCTAGGTTTTGTTCTCTTAGGACTTTTTAAGAGTGAAAATGGAAATTGGAACTAAACTTGCAAAGCCTGATACACACAACACAATTTCTTGTACAAGATCTTTGTCACGTTGTACAAAATATTGTATGAACCAGGCTTTAAAGAGGGAACCAAAATACAGGAGGGGAAAGGGAAATTTTAAAGGATTACAAGCCACATTAGACATAGAGATTAACAGTGAGTACTAATATGGGCAAAATAAAGGGGAAAAAGTCTTTTTTTCACCTTTTGAGACAAATAAAAACTGAAAAGAGTTTGAGTAATATTATTGGTAGTTTCAATAAACTAATAAAACAAATACCATATTGGCCCGAAAATAAACCACACCCAATTATAAGCTGCACCTTAAAATTATGAGCACTTTGAAAGGGGGAGGGGGAAGTTATGAAAATGAATCCTTTAGCTTTTTATTGTTCATATTATTTACATGTTTTATCACTAAAATTTTGTATTTTTTGTTGTAACTAACTCTGAGTCATTCACTGAAAGATACTTTTTTAATCATGATCTACAACATGCTATTTATTAATACAGAAATTTCATTCTGACCCCAAAAGTGAGGTAAATAGGCTTTTGAAAGGTTTTGCCTTTTCTTCAGCCCTAGATACAATTGTGCCCATAGTTTTTCATAATATATTATATGTAAGATAGAGTCAAAATTTAATAGTCATCTTTTTATAGCCAAAATAAATGAATTGAAAGTATTTATTTATTTGACTAACAGACTGCAACAAAAAGTCGATATTATTAGCAGATATTTTTGACTTTTGACTATTTCATTCCGTCTGTCATTTTGGCTTAAAGATAAGACTTTTATTATTAGAATCAAGGTCTATTTATTTTTAATTAACATTTATGAAGTGGTAAATAGCATCATCTGTTGTGGAGATTATAAACTATTTAGCTATATATGTTGCTGTTGTTTGATAATGCTCTGGATCTTGGATTTCTCCCATTCTCCGTTTAGCATCCCAATAGTATTTCGTTAGCTGTGTTGGTATATCTCCTTGTATTTTGGTTATTGATTGGCAATGAAGCAAGTGTTTTCCATCCATGATATTTTTATTGACATAACTAAATGCAGTCCTCAAAGGTACAACATTGGTATGTATTATCTAAAGGTAGGCCAGGCCGCACAGGTGTTTTATAAAGGATGTTTTTGGGGAAAATGTGTGGCCTATTTTCAGGTAAATAAGATATATAAATTGTGAATTGAAGTGTTTTATCTTTACTATTGCTGGGCTGATGTGGTTCCAAGAAGGTGAACCATTGTAGTAAATGACTATAAATAATTAAAATATGGTAAGCAACATAAAATAGTTTAAATTAACAATTAATTCTACATGGTCAGTGCTTTCACAAAACTAAATCAAAACAAGAAAACCAAACTAAGATTAATAACTAAAAAAAAAAAAAAA
>CABEEJ010000006.1:181684-206477 GCA_901482245.1 Timema douglasi | reverse complement strand
AAAAAAAAAAACTTTTATGACCAAACGGTGATACTGATAGTAAATACTCATATTAATCTTTCTTTGATATGCCAATATTATGTTTTAACATCGCGAGGTTCTGTTCCAAAATAACGATCTCCAAAATTACCTATTCCAGGAATAACATAAAATTTCTCATTGATTTCAGGATCTACAGCAGTGGTGACAATCTGAACTCCTGGGAAGGCGTAGGCGATTGTATGAACACCTAAACAAACAATTTGTTTTATCTCAACAATTTTTACTACAGCATTAATAAAGTGAGTGTGTTGGTTATCATTAGGGATGGGACCCTCAAATCCTTAAATATATTTGAGACTCAAATCCTTAAAATATATAGTGGTATATATATATATATATATATATACATTATACATATATAAATATTTTTTTTACCAAAAATATTTCACTTGAAATATTTGTAAAAAATAAAAATAAAATACATATATATATATATTTATGTTTATTTTTTTTAAATATCTCAAGTGAAATTTGTTTTAGAGCTCTAATATAGATTATTGATGGTTCAGAACCATTTATAATTATAGGATGAACTTAGCAACCATGCCCCAAATCAGTAACTTAACACTTAACTGAATTTATAAATGCTATCAATTATAATGAATGGATCATAAATAAAAGTTAACATTTAATTACTATTTGTATTTTCTATTATTCTATTATATTTATATTTACTATTGTGTTAATATTTTTCCCAAGATTCAGATTCAAAGGTAAATTGGAGATTAAAATTCTAAAATATAATTGATTCAACCCAACTTTAGCTATCCCTTCTTCTTTTAAAATAAAAACATAGTTTTAAATACCAGTTAACAACCCCAAAGGTGATCTAGGATAGCTTTTTAATTCCCAATAATGCTTTTGTTTAAACTGTAAATTCATACAGTACTTGTTGAGGGCAATCAAGACTTTTTTTCTTAGTGCTCTAAATCGGTTCCAATTGTGGTAGTTTCAGGGGGGTATGCAACATACCACTGAGTTAAATTAAAAATTAAATATTGTCTGATAAAAAAATTAACAAAGTTTTTGAGATGTCATGGACTTTGTTAAAATTTTCTTTCCCTTTGTCAATTCTTTGTTTAGCTTAGCAATGATGTTTTATTAAAATTTGAAATTACATTTATACAACTTTTAAGATGACAGATATTTTTGTTATGAAGAGATGAAAAGGTTTCATTTTATTTTTAGCATCGCAGCTTATTACCTGTTCAGATTATATGCATATGTAATAATTATTCTAATGAATAATGAGTTGTGGATGAAGAAAGTTGAATTTAGAGGAAGTATACCCACATTTAGGAAGAGGGAGATTGGAAAACCATTTAGGAAAAACCACCCTCAATACACCTGAGCAGGATTCAAAACACGATCTCTCTGTCATCAGCACTTTAGTCTATTTCAAGAGTGACGCCTTAGACCATGTGACCACTGAATCAGGTTTGAAAGGTTATGTTGATTAGGCCAAGTTCCTAAACTGGTATGTGACCAAGGAGAGTTTAGGAAACACTGCTTGCTCTAATTGCTTTAACTTTTTTTATAAATGTCTGTACTAGCTACAATCACCAAACCTGAATATACAGGATGTGGAGAGTGAATGCTAATAAACTGTACTAGCATTCAGCTGGGAAAAATGGAAAACTAACCAGTAAATAAAGCTTCATTATTGCAGCGGATCAGGATCAAGCAACTGGCCTCCTGGATTAAGATAAGATATGATAAATGCTAGACTAGTCCTGCATTGGTTAATTAATTAGATATGTATGAAGTGAGAATTGCTTAAAGTATTTCTTTTCTTACCCGATTCAGCCATGAGCAAAGAAACAATGAGTATATTTTCCTCCAAAACATCGTGGTCCAACAACACTCTGATAGCCATCATGGCAGCTGCCCCAGTCGCAACTGTGGCATCCATCAGAATTACCTTGTAGTCCTTGATGTCTTTTGGTAGTCTCAAATAATAAAGCTGCAAACATAACAGAAATATTCCTCTAATAAACAACTTTTGTGAATAAAATATATTTGAGATTCAGATTTAATACTTTCTATATTAGTATTAAAATGTACACAAGCCTGTGGTATGACACCTTTATTAGTTTGTATTATGTTTATCAATTAAGACAGGTTCAAATAATTTATTCTTGACTTACATACTCTATGGCATTAGGAACTCAAAAGTTCCTTGCCACACTTAAAAACGTATGCCACCTATCCTTATCTTGAGATAGTCTATCCTGTGTCCCTCATTACACCCTTTCAGGTCCATTCTAATGTTATCCTCCTACCTGCTTCTAGGTCTTCCCAATGGTCTCCTCCCATTGGGTCTAGCAGTCAATACTCTGAACATGGTTCTAGAAACTCCCATTTGCACTGCATGTCCTGCCCACTGTAATCTACAAGACTTGATTTTCTTAACAATGTTTTGTGATGAGTAAAGGTTATGTAATTCATAATTAAGTAACCTCCTTCACTCCCCAGTAGCCTCATCCCCTTTTGAACCAAATATCTTCATAGGAATCTTCTTTTCGAACCCCCTAATTTATTTTTCAATCATGTAGGGTAAGACCATATTTCACATCCATTTAGAACAACCAGTAAAATTATTGTTTTGTATATTCTAAGTTTTACATTCCCTGACAGCAGGTGAAATATCAACAACTTACTGACCAAGTAATAGCATGCATTTCCCAAATGTATTCTTTTCCTAATTTCTAAATTAATATTGTTATTTCTAGTTAAAAGTTTTCCTAAATATTTAAACTCATTAGCCCTATCACATGATGTATTGTTTGAAGTAATCTTCAAGCTATCATCCCCAATCTGTCTTCTTTGTGTAATCATATACTTTGTCTTTTCAGTATCCACTTCTTAACCCGTTTCCTTACTAGCTTCTAATACAATTTCTGCATTTTATCATTTAATGTCAACCATTCCCTACTCTCTTGCAATACCTTAATAGCACACTCCAAGGCTAGATTAAAAAGTAATGGGGCAAGTGCATCTCCTTGTTTCAACTCATTATGTATTTAAAAAGTGTCTGATAAGTGACATCCAACTCACACCCTGCCATGCATATTAGGCAAACATAGCTCAATTAGCATGACTAGTTTTTTGGGTATTCCAAACTTAACTAAAATTGTATAGTTTGTTTTGTTTAACTGAATAATAGGCCTTTTTAAAAATCTATGTATGATTGTTAAACTATCATGTTGTTTTGCCACTTGTATTCTATTTTATTCTTGTGACAAGTGAAAATTGTATGACTGCAATAGTTTAATTTACAATACATAATTAGATGATCAATCAGTTTTGTAAAATAGTAGCATACAAAGATATCTTATTATTTACTTTAAAAACTAACAATTCTGTTTATTAAGAATAATATTTATAAATATAGTTTGTGAATTTGTTTAGTTGAATGAAGAGTTTGTTCTCTGTCTGTCATGAGTATTGCATGGTATCTATTGCACACTAAGGGCGGTATTTTAAAATTAGCAGCCCCTGTACACACTGTGCACCCCGAAGCTTGAATTTTAAATTTTTGATTAGATTTTATGCCAGTTAATAATAAATTAGTAAAGGCACCTCTGGTTCTCCAGTCGATGCATTGGTCTGAATGAGAATTTTTCCGATGCGTATGTCCTTGCAGACATCACAAACAGCTTGTTCCATAGTCTCCCCAGCGCGCAGTATGGACACGCCACAGATCTTGTCAGTGGCACAGCGCTTACCAACATAGGGCACTCCTTGGGGTGTGTCCACTATTTGTTCCTAAACACAAGAGAAAAGTACCTAAGACATTTAATTTGAAGAAAGGAATATAGAACCGTTACCAGAATAATATATGTGTGTGTGTGTAGAGATGGGTCAAATCACTATTTTACAAATCTGAATCTTCAATTTACTTTTGAATCCTGAAGATTGAATCAGAAGTGTTATCTTGAAAAATTATGAACATAAGAGGAAATATAAATTTAATAGAATAATAAAAAATTAAAATACAATGAAACCCGCCTTAAACGGAATCGCAAGGGTCCAAGATATTTTTTCGCTAAGGCCAGGTTTCCATTTAATGAAAGTGTACTATAAAATTTAAACCAGGGACATGCATGTAATTGGGAGAAAAATCATAAAATAAAATACCATACTCATTATTCACACTATAAAAAAATGAACATATGGAAACATTACACTGAACAGAAAAACATCACTCACTTTGTCTTTATTTTTTCCAGTAGTCAAGCAGTGTTTTCTGCATACACTTTACTCTTTTGGCTGCCAGACTTTCCACAAATACCCTAGCCTGAGAAATCACACTAAGCATATCAAAATCATTCCGTTGTAGGGCAAATTGCTGCAGTTTCTTTAAACTTTTGACAGCATCTTGATAAATATTCACACTACACATTTATTCTTTCAACACAATTCCACTTTCCTCTTCTTCTTCCTCCTCCTCTACTCCTTTCCAACTTTCTTTAAAATTCTCAACTAAGGAATCGATATCCATTGTGTCTGGTCTAGTTGCACGTTATTGTCTATGTTGATGTACTCTTCAGCATTGCAGTTATTGAAAGCAGCTTCATTCATGCAGTTTTGTAAGTCCTGCTGGTCATTCTCATTTTCTAAGCTATCAGTAACTTCACTGATAGAAAATACTGCTTTTTCAAAACTATTTGTCACATTTTCTGGCAACAACTTCTTTATAGTTTGTTTTATCCAAATAAACACATCTAGAGCCAAGACGGTTCTTGCAAGCTCAGAAGTGGATGATGTAGAATTCATATTGGTGAGCAAAGATTGAATTAATAATTTACGATAGTGCACTTTAACATTCTGAATGGTGCTCTGATCCATTGGTTGAGAAAGACTTGTGGTGTTTGAAGGGAACCAAGCAAGTCACACGTTGTTAAGTTCAATGTAGGGGTAGCATGTTGTGTTATCCAAAAACAACAAAACATGCCGATTTTTCTTTTTTATTCTGCCATTAAAAGCCATTAAACATTCCTCCATGATCTGTGACATCATCCACTTATTCTTGTTGGATTTCCACTCAACGGTAAGTTTCAGTATGTCCATGTTTCTGATGCATCATGGCTTTGCTGCCTTACTGATAATTAAAGGTTTCTCCATTTCACCTGACATAAGACCACATAGAAAAACAGTCAATCTTTCTTTGCACAATTTTCCTCCCAAACATTTTTCACCTTTCAAACACAATGATTTATTCAGTAGTGCGTGAAAGAACAGTCCAGTCTCGTCACCATTTGCTAAGTTTCCAGGTTCATATCCCTCAATTATGGAGGGAAGTTTAGCAACCCACTCTTCAATAGTTTCACTATTTATACCACTCGATTCACCACAAGGTTTGTTAAAAAAGATTGATATATTTTGTGAAAACTCTCCAACCATCCATTAGATGCTTTGAATTCAGTTTTCCCCAGTTTTTGAGCGATCTTTTAGCGTATTCCTGCACCATTGGACCTGATACACGGTGTGATTTTCTGCCCTAACAATGACAAACCACTCACACACTATTTCACTAATGCCTTCGTTTGCAGTTTTCTTTAGTTTTATTTTTCCATTAGCACAGTTTTACCACAGCTTCAAAATTTCCGTTTTCTTTTTTAGAATCTTGTACACTTTAGTTTTACCGACGTTAAACATCTTAATGATCTGCTTAACATATAATTTATCTCGCTCACTCACATAAATAACTTTACTCTCGTGTTTAAATTAAGAACAACTCTTATCTTTGAAACCATAATAAGAACTGCCAAACTAAATAAAAAAATGCAGGCCTAGAGACCATATTGAGAAAAATTTTTGGAAAGGACAACCGATTGAATTTCAATACAGGTCGTGAGTGCTATACCGTTAAAAGCTGAATTATAAAGGTGATTGACAAGTCATTAGCACGTAAACTGAGAAGAACATAGAAAACAATCAAGAGGCAGTAACAGTTAACAATTCCTTAAGCAAGGTAACAAAAAAACTAATAAGAAGAAAGGAAATGTACCTGACTTAACATTTCAACTCCTAATAATATAAAGCAAGAATTAGAGAAAACAAAAGTCTATAGAATGTATAAGATGTCAAAAATTTTCCAAGCGATGTCCACCGGAACATTGGAAATTTTACATGTAAGGGCTTATTTTGAATTCCGTTTCCGCGTTAGACAATTTCCGTTTAATCCAGGGAACTTAGCATATTTTTAAGCCCTAAAGTCACGGGACCGTAGAATATTTCCGTTCATGCCAAGTTTCCGCTTAATAAAGGGCCCGTTTAAGGCAGGTTTCACTGTGGTAACAAAGTGTTAACATTCTTTCTTATAATGAATATAATCCATTTATTATAAAATTCTTACACATAGTTAAATGTTAAATAATTATTAGTTTGGGGCCTGATTGTTTAAGTTCATCCTATAATATATAATTGGTCCTGAGCTACCAATAGACCGTGTTAGCACTCTAAAACAAATATCACTTGAAAGATTGAATAAAATTTTCTTTTAAGGTTTTAAATCTCAAATCTTTGAATTTTGAATATCCTAAGTATTTGAGGGATTCGAGGATTCAAGAGCCCATCCCTAGTTTTATGCAGTAGTTAAATTTCTTCCTACAGCACCATATTGTTTAAAACAAATACTAACTCACCTTGAATGGCAACAAGGATAAGGCGTACTCAATGACAAGGCGTATGAGTCTCTTGGAGTAGAAGATGAACTCATCCCGAGGTGTGTCCTTGTTGCGTATGAACGTGTGCAGACCCCTCACCTGAGGGGTAGAAGGGAGCAGGAACAAAGAGCTGGGTAGTGGCTGCCCAGTGTAAGAGTGGGCCAACTTCTCTCGCACTTTGAACCCTCGCTACAAATTATAAGCCCAACAAAATAATATGGTAAATGGCTGGGTGTGCAAAGTCAAATTGAATAATATGAGATATTCCCAAAGCAGAATACAAGTTTGATATTAAAAAAAATAATTAATGATGAATAAAAATATTTTACTTTGTATAGCTATGTAAATTTAATTATTAGGCTTAAATATAATTTCCAAAATGCTATATTTCAAACATAATATATTTTACCTTAAATTGATAAATTAATTACAATCATAAAATGTAACATAATTATTTTTAATTACTTTAGCATTTTTTTTTATGTGAAGACTAATTTGTGATGGAAATAAGAGCAGAAAATTTGAAAACAAAAAATGTTTCAGCAAGGCTTTTTAACTGTTAAATCCAGAATTTCATTTTCGAATAAAAGTTGAAGGGAAAGAATATTTGAAGTGAAATTGAAGTTTTCGAAGCTTCATACACCCCTAGTAAATGGTAATAATGCTAGTCCACACTAACCTATTCACAGGCGCATGCCTAACATAGCTATCTGCGTAGGCCAGCAGCAATTTTCTACTCGTATATTCTTAATTGACAAATATTTTAACCACTCATTTATTCTCTCATGTATTGCTTTATTCATGGTCATAGTATAGCATTGAACTGATAGCTCCATCTACCAGCTTCACTATGAAGTATTTGGACTAGCTAAAAGTAGAGTGGTTCATTAATAAATGTCATTATAATAACTTATTGCAGTGAAACATTGATTTGCGCTTGCAACAGGCAAATATAGGCACTTATTCTGAAAATTGAAAAATGACACCTGGACACGGGAATCGAACCCGGGACCTTCGGCTTAGTACGCCAATGCTCTTACTACTGAGCTATCCAGGATTCGTCCCGTGCCCATGGTCATTCTTCACTCATAGTTTAAGGCAGAGTCTAAGATGGACGTGCGGAAGTCGTCAGCTTATAAACATGTGATTATATAAGATCACAGCCATCAAACAACGCAGCCATTAGAGACTCGGTAGTTGGCAGTTTAGCAGCCATTCGACAATTATATATATATATAATTGTACAGGATCTTGCATATATTAATATATATATATATATATATATATAAGTATTGAATCAGATTTTTTTTTTAAACCTTAGCCATCCCTTGATGAAGGCTTAACTTCTTAAAGCTCGTACTCTAACCTGAAGTAACAAAGCCCTCTTCAAATAACTTCTTAAGGCTCTTACTCTAACCTGAAGTAACAAAGCCCTCTTCAAATAACTTCTTCAACAGTGCTAATGGACCACTTCCCTTGTCCTACAAGATATCTGCACCCAGAGAATGGTTTTAAAACACTTTAGTCAACTTCCACGCTAAACTAAAGCAAGTACTTACCAGGTGAAGTTGCGTGTGCACATGGTGGACGATAAGTTCAATAGCCACCTCGTTTTCACCACCACGAGGGACAATGATGTCAGCATGGATCATGGACGGAGCAATGTAATGATTAAATGCAGGTTGTACCAAGTTGCAATACTGTTTCAACACTCCTTCCAAATCTCTGCCTCGATTAGAGATATCACGACGAAGACGTCGGGCCAGACGCACATCGGCGTCAGTGTCCACAAACACTTTCATGTCCAGCATCTGTAGGAGGACACCAATAATTGTCTTGTCTCTAATTCAACTTTAAAATGACTTTGTTTCTTGACATAACCAGCTTTTGTTTTAATGTGTTTTTTTCACATGTGTTATTTCAACTATTTCGGCAATGTTAGTAGCTAGGGGAAATTATGCTGGTTACACCTCTTACTTTACATCTTTATAGTTATTGTTGTACCTTGGAAGAATAATGGTCAATGACCAAAATTTTAATTTAGAGAAAATACTATTCAAAGTTTATAAAATATTTAAATATTTATAGAAAATTAAGTTTAAGAATTAGAGGCCAGATTTTTTTAGCGATCATTTTCAATGGGTTGGTTAAAATAAACACATTGTTTTCCCCAAAAAATATATTCCATTAACACTGGTCCAAAATTTTTGAATGCAATTGTAAATGGGGCTTTTCTTCTGTAAATGTAATTTGTGAAAAGAGCTGTAAAGTAATTATATTCTTAAGGAAACATGATTTTTATGCCGTGTTTCAGTAATGATCTTAAATTTGTCACTTAAAGAAGACAACATTTTACTTTTAGAAAAAATTTTTAATAGTGATATATATTGTTTTTGAGTGTCACAACTACATATTACCTGTATGATATTAAAAATAAACTAAATGATCAGCGTCGGTATGGTTTGAAAAATCTTTGATCAGCTCAGCTTTAGTAAAAAGCCATGCATAAGGTTAATTAATTATAGACTTGAAAACAAAACTTACTCAAAAGCAAGGTTACCACTAGTCCTCTATTTTTGTGGACAGGTCCCAAAATAAAACTATTTTTTGGAATGATTTGGTCCTCCATTTGTGGACCAAATTAATGGAATTCGAAAATATATATATATATATATAAAATATATACATAGATATATATGGTCCGCCACCTTAGCTCAGTCGGTAACGCGTCTGTCTACTGATCTAAGGGTCCCGGGGTCGATTCTCGGCAGGGCTGAAAATTTCTCATTGATGAAAATATGGGTTTACCCTTTCACATTGATAAATTAACGGCTGGGGACTGGATGTTGTGTCTGTCCTAGTCTTAAGTTAGATTATAATGCATTTGAAGCTACAACAGGTCTAGCAAGTTGGTAGTCGAAAACATGACTTGAATAAAAAATTGAAATAGTTCACAGGCCGGAAACCGTAATGGATGTAAAAAATTATATATATATATATATATCTCTAAATAAATATATTGCATAGACTTAATTTATTGATACCGCCCAGTAACACGAATATTAAAAAACATAACTATATGAAGCATGACTGTGGAGTTGGAGTAGTAAGTAATTTTGGGTGAAGTCAAAGTCAGTCGATGCCAGCTAACAATTAAATAAAGCATTAGGTAAATTAATCATAAGGCCAGTATTCATCCATTAGCCCTTTTGATATTATTATGGCAAATTGCCTGTTCATAGAGGATGGGGCTTACACCCATTATTATTAACACATATGAACTGTACAACAATCTGATTTTCATAGGAAGCCCATTTTTTGAAAACTGGAAAAAATTATTGCCACAGGGGCGGAAACAAAAACACCATATTTGATCTAAAAGTAATAACAACAACTGAATAGTGTTTAGCAACAAACAACCAAGCGCCAATCTAGTTGTTTTTTTTGTAAGTGTAAATAAATATGAAAGTGTTTACTGCATTGTGCTGCCATCTACAGCTGTCCAAACCAACCACCATTTTGTAAAGATTTTTTCTTCAATTAGCTACAAACATCCAACCAGAACGCAGCAATTCAAATGTATTTGTGTCATTTGCTGATAAGCAACAAACCACAAAGGGACACAGTTTCCCACTTTTAGCTACTCTATTTGTATTTCAAACTGTGTTTGATTGATTCTTATAAACTGTGTAATCCTTTTTGTGCTACCAATTGAGTTATTTTGTCTTAGGAATATGTTAATATTATTATTTATAGAAAACATATAAAAATTTATTGAATAGCCTATTAACATGTTAGAACGTTCAAAAAGATTAGTAGACTTGGCACTTGCCACGTTTTATACAGAAGACAACAAAAATGATGATTCAAAAGCTGAAACATTAAGTTTCCCTTTTATTATAATTTTACACAATCTAACTTCCTGGAGCCATAAAGTTCAATAGTATGATTTTATGATGTGTTGTCTGTTCTTGCAATGTTCTAATTGCCTTATGGGCAAATCTTTGTCTATTTATATTCATAGCTCAGTAACAAATTAATCATTTTTAATAAGGCTTCTTCAATTGTTCTACAATTTGAAATATTTATGAAGAAAACTGAAAATGTTCAGGAATTCTTATTTTAAAAAAAGTTAGAAATAATAAAAATTAATATTCATATAACAGTATTTGTTTTTGAAAACAGGAACTTACTTTAATATACATAACATTATCTGAATATTTGTTACATTATTAGTTTTTGAAAACAGGAATGTTCTTTAAGATGCATATATTATTTATCACAGCTTCTTACTACCCTTTCGGGCTATATGCCTATGCACTAATGACGCTAATGGTTAAGGATGAGGTAGGTGTAAGTGAGGATGTGCACCCAAATTTGCGTGGAGATAAAGAGTGGAAAACTATTTAGGAAAAAAACACCCTCAGTGCACCCGACCGGGATTGAGCCCCAATATTCCCGTCCTCAGCAGTCTAGTTTAATACGAGAATAACGCGTTAGACTGTGTGGCCAGTAAAGTGTGTAATATCGTAATTACATAGTTAAGTTTTTTTATGTTTTAGTTGTTCTAAGGGTTAATGTAATTTCATTTAACATATCCAAACTATCTTGGAAAAGGTGTGCGAACACTAGATATTATTAATGAACAACAGACTAAGAATTTTAAAATAGTTTTTTTTCTTTTAACAGGTGTCCCCTAAAGTTGATGAATTAATGTCCGATGTATTGAATTTCTTAGAAAAGGAAGTATATACCCCAAAAGTAGTTACACAAAAAAAAGTAACAAAATCAGTGAAAGAGCTACAATACACAACAAATCCTGAATATATTGATTTTTCATCTCAAGGATAAAAAAAAAAATTCAAACTTCGATTCAGCTGGAAAATATTTCATATATTTGATTAGAGTTCACTTCGAATTGAAAAAGTGGACTTCCCACACCCCCATTTTTTGTAAAACAATAGCTTAATGTCACATATAAATTCAGCTATTTAACTAATTAATATAAGAACACAATTAAAATAATAGGCATACCTTTAAAACATCAGCATTATAAAATGTCAATATACCCTCAAATATAATTACGTTGGCACCATACATTGTTTTCTGAAACAAGGGAGAAATTGCTCTTAAATGAAAAGTTGTGTGTGTTTAAGCTGCACTAACAAAGCTATTGACAATAACAAAATGGTAATAGATTAGCAACTAAGAAGTTACTACTGTAATTGTGGGGGTCGGGGCAGAAACATGATAACCCTCACAGACTTTACTAGGATATTTTCAATATTTAGAGGTCTATAAAACCCGTATATCTAGCTAAAATAAAAATAAATATTTGTTGATATTAACTATCCTCAAAATATCAACTGAGTATAAAACCACTTGTAGTTCAAGAGGTAGGCTACTTGAAATCCGTGCTAACATATTTTTTTCATAAAATGAGGTTTATTATGTTATTGCTTCGATCCCCTCAATTCAACACACGTCAACATAAAACAATATCAATGATACTCAAAACCAATTTTCTTTAACTATAATTTAACTGTTAGTAGCTCAAGTCTTCAGTGGCAGGACTTGAGAAATCACTAGTCATAAGTCAAAGTTAAAAAGAGATAGTCTATTTCTGGAAAATGAAATAACTAACAATGTTCAAGACTCCTCAAACTTACAAATAAATATTATAATGCAAAATATCTAAAGCATAATCTGCTAAATGCAATCAACAACACTTTACACTTTGGCCAATTGTTATTTTATTTCACTTTTATGGAGTATTATTACATATTTATAACTAGAGATGGATTGAATCCACTATTTTACATATCTGAATCTCCAATTCACCTTCAAATCCCAAATCTTGAATCTTGGAAAACATTTTGAAAATAAAGAGGAAATATTAAATATATAATAAAATAATATAAAATACAAATAATAACATTCTTTCCTATCATATATTCACTATAACATTCAAATATTCAGTTAAGTGTTACATTTTTGGTCTGGGGTTTGGTTGTTAAGTTTATCCTATAATTATGATTGGCTCTGAACCACAAATAAGCAGTATTAGAGCAATAAAATAAATTTCACTTGCAGAAGTGATTTTTTTTTAAATTTAAGATTTGAGACATGAATCAGAAATTTTCACAAATCTTCGAATCTCAATAGCCTTAATGGACTCGAGAATCACAGGGTCCCATCCCTATTGATAACAATATATTATTTGTAAATTGGTAAATGAAACAAAACTACACAAATATAATGGTAGAATAGCACTCACTGTTTTAGTTTCGCGAGAATGAGTGACAAAATTGTAAATGGGAACTTCAACCTTTTTGCCCTCCTTTAACCTCTGCAATACATCTGCCAAACACTCAAAATCAAAGGCATCTGGGTGATCAAAGTTGTATTCATTTATAGCCGCTAAATCATGTTGCTTTTCATTTAAAACCTGAAATATTTGTGGAAAATTATTATTAATAGAATAAAACATAAAATGACTTTATCTCATGTTGAAATATTGGAGGCATATGAGAAGTCACTTTTTAATACTTACCCAAATTTAGTAAGAAAAATTTGATTTTGGTTTGAATTTTAGTTTTTTTTTTAGCTCTTTAGCCAAGGAATCCCAAAAGCTCGGGAAAAGTTATTAATTCCCAAGAGTCGGGCTGGATTGGCCCCCTCCCAGCAAGAGTTTGGCAGGAAATAAAGTCTGCTTATTGTTCCAACAGGTAATGCTGGCTCAATCTCCATTGTATACAGTAATCTTCTTGTTCGCTAGCAAAGGAAGGAGGGCGGGGAAGAGGGTTACGGCCTATAGTGAGACAAACAAGTTGAGAATCAATTGTGCTCTATCAACAGTTATTTGTTATGTTCAGCAAGTGAGAGAGCTTGAAATATTTAGAGGTGGATGGAGCTTTGAGTGAATGGTTTGACATTGAACAATGTATTAGACAATGTTGTGTTATGTTTCCAAGGTTGTTTAATGTATTCATGGATAAGTATATGAGGAATGCTTGTGAGGATATGATTGGTGTAGAAATGGCCAATGCGAATGTGTGAAAGTGCTGTTAAATGGAGATGATGCCTAATTAATGGCTGAGAATAAAAGTGACTTAAAAAATACATTAAATTGTTTAATGTAGTGACAGAAAGGATGGATCGTCATATGAATGTTTTCAAAACTAAGGTGATAGCTTTTGAATAGGACAAACCAGGAAATGATTGTTAGGCTAGTATAAATGTAAGACGGTTAGAACAAGTGAATGATTTTGTGTATCTGGGCAGAATGTTCTCTAAAAATAGTAGGATGGATGGTTAAATCAACAGATGGGTGAATTTATCCAGGAGAGTAGTTAGGTGTATGTGAACTATTACAAAGAATGAAGTAATGTCGAAAGAGGCAAAGATGGCAGTATATAAAAGTTTGTTAACACCAAAATTATTTGTTGGCTGTGAAGCGTGGGTTTTTCAAGAGAAACACTAGAGTAAGGTGAATGCGGTTGGCATGAGATATATAAGAAATGTGTAAAAACTTGTAAGGACAGTCAGTAATGGATGGGTGCTGAGGGAGTGTGGTTTGAAAGGAAATCCAATAGGTCAATCTTAAAGAATTGTGTTAAATAGCTATGTGTATGTTGAGAGGATGTGTGTGGATTGAGTGATGAAGTAAATATATGAAGGTAGAGTGTAAGGATCAAAATGAATGGGTAGGCCATGTAAGATGTGCTTAAATGTGGTAGACAAATATGTGAAAAAGAGAAACATTAAGAATTTTAAGAATAAAAGAGAATGCATGACTCGGTGCATGAATTTTGTTGAATCAAAGGGGTATGCAAGGCTAGGGAAGTGTATAGAAAGTTTGTGAGGCTGAATTAAGTACACAGTTATTGTTTTTAGAGCTATTTGCACAGTTTATTGCCTACCTCATAAGGGAACGGGATGATTAGATGCTTCATCGGCGTGAGCTGTTCCGCTAAAGTTTAATTCATCTCTACTTCATCCTCTCTGCCCGAGATGTTCGGCACAGGAGAACCAACCATCTCAAATCAGTGTGCATGTGCATTTGACAATGCATGTGCTCTACAGCCAGAAGCTAGTCGACAGTTTTGCTGGCCATTGTGAAGATATTTGAAATTATTATTATTAGCACCGCGTCTTACTACCCATTCGGGTTATACGCACTTACACTAATGTGTAATGGTAGGGTGATTGTGAGATGAAATGGAGGACCTACAGTTTAACGTGGAATCCGAACCACGGTGGAGGCCTGGCATTCCTCACATTCACAAGATGTCTTGTCAGAGGTGAGGGAAGGGTTTGGTAATCAGATAAATCTTTGCCGGGACCGAGGATTGAATCCCGACCGCCAGCACAGAAGTCTGACACCTTATCCCTAGACCGCCAGGTCACCGATATTTGAAATAACCTGTCAATCTAGTGAATTGTGCCACTATACAGCATTATAATTTGAAAACATTCTTCATGAGAATGATCTAAAATATATATATTTATCCACTCGAAAATAAAATATGTGTTTATTCAGCTGTTTTAAGTTAGCGTTGAAATGCATCATGGGTCAACTTAAAGTGTGTGAATTACTGTGCAGATTCTGCTTTCTATTTTCAACAAACATGTGAATCAAGCTTAAAACCTAGAGAACATTTAAGAGGTTTCATACCTAAATAATATTTAAGAGGTTTCAAACCTAGAGGACATTTTAAGAAGGGTAAAAAAAAATTTATTTTTATTTTTTGCACTTTTTCAATAATCAAATATAAAATAATATTTTCAAAAGAGATTGACTAATAAACATAATTTCAGTCAAAAATGTATTAATATTGGCTATTCGATTTGTATAGAAATATTTGTTCACAATTTTGCTATTTTATTAGATAAAAAGTGTGATTTGCACACCTCTATTTATATTAATATATTCTTATGATAGTATTTTACTATTTATATTACATTTAATAATGTCTAAGCATTTACAGGTCTTACTATATTAGTCTATATATTTTAATCTAAATTTATTCTAAAGCGTAAGTTTTATAATTTTCTGTTCCAGTCTCTATGTTTTGATTATTTTCTCGTCCTTTTCTTATCCCGAGATAGAAATGTAATTCTTGTCCCTCCCCTGTGTGTGTGTGTGTGTGTGTGTGTGTGTGTATATATATATATATATATATTTTTTTTTTTTTAATTTTTTTTAACACATCTTTTTTCTAGTTTGGGTTGGCCATACACTTATGCAATATTATTAAATGAAGAGTTTGTTTGTTTGAGTGAAGCAAAGAAAGCGTTGCCCAGGTACTTCTGCTGGTACAATTTATTTGTAAGGTTGAATCGAAAATTCTTTATATTACAAATTAACTTTTTAGTTTCTAAACAACATTATCCTTAATAAAACAAAACATGTATAATCTAAATAAGTAAAGTTCTTTTTTTCATTTCATCACTGTGCCTTATTGATTACCCATTAGTTAACTGTAATTTGACTAATTTAAGAACCTGAGAACCTGTAGACCAAATTAAATAATCATAAGTGGAGTTTTGTACAATTCGCAGGATTTTTTAAGCAAATAAAAAAAAAAAGGTCCTTTAAGGCCCCCCCAAGGGTTGAATTATCTAGGAGTAGCACTGCCTTCTCTGTCAAACCTTTAGACTTTAAGTGCTCTCGTGCCTGTGTCACAAAGTGATGGTCGAACTAGGTTTTAAAGTTTCCTGTCCATCCATGAGCCTTTCTGGTTGTAGTAAGTAGGTCACTGGAAAGTTTGATTTCTCAGTTCCTCTGAAAGAGTGTGGCTTCTTTGATTTGCCAATGACACAGAGCTTAATTTTGTGAGAACCAGTGACATTCGCACAGCACATTGAAGTCAACCTCTCTTTACTGGATTTGTGGCCAGGTGCACTTTGCTCCTTTTCAAATGTTAAAAGTCCTTGTTGGAAGACACTTCAAATACAACCCAGTTTTGTCAGAATTATAAATTTTCTCCAACTGTAGTTTAATTCTGTAACAAATTCCTAGAAAGTCCTGCTAAATTCACTTGTGGCTTGCTGATCACCATTCAATCTTTCACCTTGAATAGCAATCTCCCAAAAGCCGTGCCAATGTTTGAACAAGTTAACCAGCCTGACAATGCATTGAATTTGCCTTCCATTCTCAGTGATTAAAAAAAAAAATGTTGGGCTTGTTTGGCACTTGTGTTCCCGAGGCATGTTTCTGGCTAAACCACTCCAACATAGCCTTATCTAGTTCCTCATATGATGATGGTTTCATTGTTTCTCTCTTGGACAGTCCACTTGCCAAATCTGCACTGCTTGCACAGTTCATTAGTTTGGTTGGTTTTATTATTTTATATGTGTCGAATGGTGGTGTCTCCCACTCCATTCATAACCAAGAGTTGTTTTAAAGAATGCTCTCCTTCCAGTTTATTTATTATTTTTAGCTTTTGTTGTCATCTTAAAACCAGAAGTTTTTGTTTATTAGACATTTTTTGGCAGTAAATGTAACTGCTCGCTAACAAAAACGTACTGTACTAGACTGCAGAGACAAAGCTGTCATTCAGAAATGCCGTGCATAGGGCGGGAGGGGAGAGATTATTTATGTCATGTTACAACAGTTGTTTTCCTACTCCAGCTCCACTCTGATGCCCGCTCTTTCACACCCAAGTGCCTCCCCTCCCTCTTGCACTGTGCCTTTCACTCACCCTCACGTCTCACCATCCCTCCCCTTCCTCACAGTTCCACCTGCCTTGACTCCATGACTTTCCCATCCGTTAGCGCCTCACCCTCCGCACCATTGTTCACCCCCTGAAAAGCCCCCCCCCATCCTCCCTCCCACACGTAAACTTATTGCTTTGTCATTACTTATCTCTTTCCTTGAGATTTACTGGGTACAACAATCAGTAGCCCAGTATTCTCCAGATACATGGTGATTTTAAAAAACGTATCCCCTGCCGTTGGCGATGCTGCTGTTAATCCGCGAAGCGGATAGTTTGGAGTTTACTGTAGTTGGATTTTGCATCTTGATAAATGCTCATCATGCTCATCAAATAATATATAACAAAAGGACTCGTTTTGTTTTTATTTTCAATAATTTTAAAAGTAGTTTTTCAAATGCAACATGATTATTATTTTAAACAATTTTTTTTTATGTTTTGAGAAATAAATTTTATTCCAAAAAATTACAAAAGTTAGCATAAATTAAGTAATAAATAACCACTTTATGAACCAACTAATATCACCGCATGCTCTTACAAACTAACTTAACTTCAGAAAAAACACAATACACAATTTCCCGATTCTCAAATTATCATTAGGAGAGGGAAAACCCCAATTCCACCAATGATATATGTTTATACAGTGCCAGGAATCAAACCTGAAGCCCTTTGCTTTAAGAGCCAGATAAACTACTGACTGAGTGAAGGTGTCAAGAATAAGTGTCCACCCTCCTACAGCTACCTACGCTCACCTGACATGCACATCCTTACTTTATAAAATGAATCCATACTAAGAAGGGTAACCCAGGGTACATCCAGAGATTCAATTATCTTGGCCGCAACTGTTGTTTTACCTGAGGCACTTCCTCCACATATACCTGACAACAATAGAAGTGCAAACAAGAAGTAAATACTTCAGAACTGAGAAATGTACTATAGTTTGTGTAGATGGTTGTGATCAAGGTTAGGGAAGATTGACAACCATCCAGTGCATGCTACTTTCTTTAGCTATATAAAAAACTCAACCAATGACATAAATCTGCCTCTAAGGACTTTTAAGAATATGGATCCTTAACTTGAGTTTAAGAGGTACCCTCTTAAGCACTGGTCTACAACTACCAAAAGGTGAACTCATATTTGAAACCTGGTGAATTATTAAAACAAGGATTTATCAGGTTGTATATGAGAAGTTCAAATTCCATTTTAGTTAGGAGATCCCAGATATAATAGTGGAGGTGTATGTTGAACCTTGAAAAACAATAGTAAAAAATCAAATGTTTTAGGCCCAGATTGAGGTGAGATAAATTTTACATTTTGATTTGAATGTGTTCAATTTTAGATTATGCTCCGAGTATGTAATTTTTTTAATTCTATTAAAATGATTATAAAATACCAGTGTTCAAGGAAACTAACTTCTTGTGTTTGAAACGATGGGTAAATTATCCTCAATATTTATGCCGTGATTATTTCCAAAACTTTAACATGCTTCCAGTATCGGTACATAATATACCTTGATTTTCGTACAAATGGGCATATCTGATGGATATAAAAAGTTACTAGATCCTATTTTATGTATTCATACGCCAGTCATGTGGTCTGCAGCTATCACTTTGATATATATATATATTATCAATACAGGTTGAATCTCTTAGATTGATGCGTTTTGAATCTGCTACCATTAGTTTGAGAGGCGGCCACCAGGACCATGCTATTAGCAGTACAATGGTGCCAAAGTTGTGTACATATGCATATGAGTGTTTTGGTAATATTTTAGGTTTTGGTTTGTGTTCTGACTGTATTTTAGCAGTAAATTATGTCTTCCAAGAGACTAAGAATTCTGAGAGGTGGTGTTCTAAGTTTTATGCTACTTTTTATGACATAGCAATAAGTATGTAGAGTAATATGGCAAGGGTTCTTAGGAGTCGAATTCTGTGGTCCGACAATTATTTCTGTGAACTAGTGCTTGTCAGGTCCCAACGGCGCCGGACTAAATAGTTTCAAACTGTACCTATAAAATAACACTAATAATGTGGTAAAGTATTATTGTTGACAGCAAAAAATATGTTTGCCATTTTTAAAAGATGCTCCAAATGTCCCTTTGTAAGAAAATCAATTTATACTTGGTAAACTCTATGACCGTGAACATGAAAATATCAACAAATTAGGGGTCTGTGAACACTCAAATTTTAATACTGAGTTTGAGCTTTTAATATAAGATCAGGTTTGAGTTTGACAGTTTTATAGGCTCAGATGAATTGTGCTTCGATAAGGCTATTTTTGTGTTGTGTTGTGTGGGGCAATGGTAGAATATGTTTGTACAAGATTTTATCTACTTGCTGTTGTTTGTGAAATGTACAGATGGGCTATGTTTAATTGTAAAGATATTAATGCTATGGTTGTAATTTCAAAGATAATGTTTTATTTTATTTTAAATATAAGTTGAGAGTTTTATTTTTACTTTAAAACTTTTTTAATCTTGATAAGTAATAATCTTATTTTTATTAAAATAGTTCAGTTTTAAAAGTATAGATTTATTTAATTCAAGTTCTTCTAGTTCTGATACTAGGGAGATTATAAAAAGCACACTCGAGTTCAATTCCTAATGAGAAAGCTAGAGCTCACAGACCCCTATAACTAATGAAATTTTGATGTAATAAAAAGCATGAGTCTTAAAAAAATTATAGTTTGTAAATTAATAAATATATAATAGAGTACATTACAATCCTAATTTATAAAAAACAGGTGGCAAGTTACCTATGACAAAAGGTTCAACTTGCTGTCCGGCACAATTATACCAAGGTGGACGCCCCGCTGTGTAAATTGTTCTTGTGTCACTACGAAGAATTGACTCTTTGGCAGTTTTCTTGGAAGACTGTGAAATGGAAGTTGTTCGTTGCCTTCTAGATCTTGGGGATTTTATTGAACCTATATTTTAAAATCAAACTTTACATTAACTTGCTATTTCAAGTTAAAGTTTAAATTAGGAAGGATAGCCAGCACACTTACCTTGGTGATACTGTAGTAGAAAATGTTTAGATAACGTTAAAAAACACATAAACACATTTTTAAGGACAAGCTTTCACTGTCACTGTCAGGTCAAGAGTTTCCCCATATTCAATCCTCCACCACTATACAACATAACTACAAGGAGCCTCCAAAAGTAACCTATACACAACCAGCCAATCTACGCAACTTACTTGTAAAACCCAGACTGCCGGACCCCACTACTCAGCCCGAACCCAAACAAATATCAAGTTCATTTCTCTGTAACCGCACCCCTACAACCCCACCATACATAAACCAACCAATTCATTCTCCAGCAACATAACTAAAATAAACTATCCTATGAACGGTTACAATATTTGTGATTCTGAAAACCTCATCTACTAACTGGAATGCAACCAGTGCCAAGCACAATACATTGGTCTCACAACAGAAACACTAAGAAGGAGAATGAATGGTCATTAACCTGACACAAAAATGAAAAATAAAAATAAGCCTGTAGCATCACATACCCAACCCATAATCTGGACTTTAATCACTGTTACACAACCAAGATGGTCAAATCCCTGAACAAAGAAATATACAACCCTTCACAACTAAGGATATGGGAACTGGCCCATCAATATATCATCAAATCCAGACAAGCCCCTAACCTCAACCTTAGATAATTCCTTCCCTTCCTACCAGCACACTTATTACTACATTCAATGTCACAATAATAATACAGTATACAACACCATTTTTAGTTTCTCTATATATCTATTTATTCATATTGCTGCCATCTATACAGTGATATAAATGAAAAACAGTCAGCTTTAGACAGTCAACCTTGCAGTTCAACCAAGAGCATCAGTCTACTCTCTTGACCTGATGAAGCTGTCTGTGACAATAAAAGCTTGTCCTTAAAAATATGTTTGTATGTTTTTTTAGTGTTCTATCTAAACAATTTCTACTCCAGTATCACCAAGGTAGGTGTGCTGGCTATCCCACCTAATTTAAACCATGATTTAGTCTAGTGCTTTATTCCAAATAACCTGTTTCAAGTTAAAATAATACTTCAAGTACCCTACCCAGCTCAAAAAAAATACATAGATGGTCATGAGGTGTAGGGTGACAAGTTCACAAATCACAAAATTACCAGTGACAAGCTTGAGATTTGAATATTATTTTGTTGAACCAGGGAGTGGATTTCTAATTAACTTTTTATCTCCGTATTTCCTTGTTTCACATTAATACGGGTTCACTTCCTCTAAGCTACCGGTATCCTCCTCATACTTAAGCTCTTAAGAATCTGTCTCAGCACAGAGATAACACCTTACTTAGCTAGGTGAAAATAATTTGAAACAGTACTTTATACAATGCAATATTTTTTTAAATACAACAAATTAAAATAATAATTTTAAAATTAAAGAACCATTTAAATGTTTTCAATCAACTATTGCCAACTGAACAGTGCCATAACCACATTTTTATATTTATTTATTTCGTTGGAGAATAATCTTTAATGTCATTTCCTGGTTAATTGACCATTAGATGGGCTGTAAATAATAATGATGTTGAACATACTAACTCAAATACTTATTTGTAGTGTGTCATATTATAGTAAATAGAATTTAAACTCAAGACTTCTGCTACAGCCATTTCAAGATGACAATGTGTTTATTATAGTTTTGGAAAACTTCTGCAAAGAATAAAAGAAAGAAAAAAAATTTACTTAAAACTATAGGAATACATTATATGAAAGAACTGGCACATAAATATTATGTAAACCCTGATTTTTGTTGGAAGAACAGTATAAAAAGTTCCAAAATACTTATTTGCGGCCAATACTGATAACATTTTACTATGTTATTTGTGTTTTTCTACAAATATTGAAAATATCTATCAAAGGTGACAGCTGGAGAAAAAAATTAACCTAGATACTTAGGTAGATTTGTATTTTCAAGAAATATTTAAATCTGAATTAGATTAATTATTCTAAGCTTTAATTAAGATAGGTATGTTGTAATATTATTTAAAATGCAAAATAGTATTCAAGTTTAACGAACTACGAACAGTCTTATCAGTCTTAACATATCACTGTAAAAAAAGCGATTTTCTTTTTTATTATATAAAAAATTAAATTACTGTATTATAAAGTATACATTCTTGCCATAATCTTTTGGAAATAACTCCAATTATTATGATTGTATTATGGTAATTTCCTTACCTGTGGAGGTTGGTCTTGGTGACATGGGTGGTGGTGAGCAAGGGTCAGGGTGGAAATCACCACTTTTCTCTGCCTCTTCTTCGGTATCCTCTGGCAGAAATACTTGGTCGAGGACCTCAGTTTCACAAATATCACTGGGAAAAATTACAACGTTTCTTAAATTTATTTAATAATATAATATAGTGGACACATCATGTTCATTTTATTTATATCATTCAGAGTGATTCATTGGCTATTAGCTAATTTTTATGTATTAATTGTATTTATTTCTACTGGTGAAAAAATTGGTAGCCCATTGTGTTACAATGAATTCCCAACTAAAATTTGCAAGTTCTAAGAGGTACCATTAAAGTTACTTTTGCAAAGTATGTATGTCATTGTCTTTTAATAATTAATACACTTGAGTCTAGAGTGCCGATAACAGGGAGGTTGAGGGAAGGTGGTTTTAAAAATGGTCTGCCACTCTCGCTCCATGCAAATGCACTTCAAACACAGTTACTCTAGATTAACCATCCTCATTCCTAACAATTTATCTTTATTAGTACATGTGCTTATAGCCTGAAGAGTCAGTAAGATGCAGAGCTAAAAAAAAACACTTTAATGCCCCAATGAAGATTAATTATTTGGTCCACAATCCGGACAAGATAGATTATTTGATCCACGATCCAAACAACAAAGGTTTATTTTAAAACTAATGGCCTAGCTAGGAGCAGGGGCATCGTGCCGAGGGGTCATTCCTCTAATGTTGTGAATTTTGTGAGATTTGAGATCTGGAGTTGGGAAATACTAGGATTATTCTGTACCCCATTACTTTCTATTATGTAAGTCCTAAACCACATGATTGTACAGACAAATTTAAAATTTCCCAACTTTTGATCCCTACTCTACAAAAAATTCCCAACTTCAAAAATCATCAAACATTGAAAGGAAATTCCTTCTGTAGTAGATTGTAAAAAGATTAGTGAATCAAGTAGTCAAGTAGCGCCGTTTTCAGTAGCCAGAGACAACGACCAGTCAGTCTATATAAAATGTGGTATGGAAATGATTTGTAAGGGAACATGAGCTGCCCAGTAGCAAAATCTCTCTCAGCCAGCAATGCTTAAAATGGCTGCATCGTCAGCCAATGTTTTGATTGTTGTTTAGTATTTTTAGTTGTGACTTTTGTGGCCAAGAATGCACACATAGTATAGAATATCCCCCAGTACGGCGGTGGGTTCAGGAGTCCTCCCGCATGCAAATTTATTTAATTGAAACCTCAAAAAACACTTTTTAAGGCAATCCTTGTCTCTTGAAAATAAGATACAACATAAGAAGAAATGTTTCAAACTTCTAATATTTATACAACCTCAGAATCTCGGGGGAGGGGTGGGGGGCAATTGCTCTGCGGGCACCCCTGTTCCTGACTGCTAGACTGTCACAGTTTTATGATTAAAATTATCAAATGGTGTACAGTCAATGCCTTAATTAGAACTTCATTAAATGTAGAAGACATAAATGCAGTGAATGTTATGCTACATTTTATTGTTTTCTTATCGAAAGCTCTCACTGATGAAATGAGGACATTGAGGTTAGTGTTAGTGTATGACTTCTGAAATACACATAGCTTTGTGGACCCCCGCCCAAGACATCCACTCGGAGCTCACTGAGATGGGATACTCGGTGAGGAGAGTTACACGCTTGGGTGCGCGCGCTGCCGGCCAGAATCAGCCGGAAAAGCCGTACCCTCTCTTCCTGGTAACTCTGGTCGGACGCCAGCAGTTGCAGGCCTTGAGTAAGGAGACGGTTATCTCGAAAGTGCGTGTCACTTTCGAGTCTTTCCGGAGAAAGAACCTGGCCCAGCAGTGCCATCGCTGCCAAGGGTTCGGACACCCCTCCGTATCCTGTTTCAGGAACGACAAGTGCGTCAAATGCGGGGGTGCACATACGTCAGCGGCCTGCGAGCGTCCACGCTCGGAACCCGCCAGATGCGCCAATTGCGGGGGCCCTCACCCCGCAAATGCCGGCATCTGCGAGGTGCGGAAACGGTTCGTCGAGTCGTGCAAGCGCTCGACCCCCGTCGCCGCACCACCGCCGTCCAGACCCCAGTATCGTCCGGCGCCCCCCCCTCTCGTCAACGCCTGGGACTTTCCCCGTCTTCCGGGAGGTAAGGC